>JBBJLS010127768.1:0-17072 GCA_037577275.1 Bryconaethiops microstoma | reverse complement strand
ATATATATATATATATATATATAAACACACATGCATATACATACCCACATACATATACATACACACACATATATACAGACATATACAATATATGCCAAGAATTAGAGTTAGGTAAGGAAAGAATTGTGTTAAATGCAGGCTAGAACTAATATTTGCAGGAGAAAAGATCTCCAGGAGTAGAGTTGGTGACCACTGTTCCACAGCATTGCTTGCAAAGACCCCTTTATAACACTTTTCTTTTTAAGAACGACACAGACAATGTCAATTTCACCTTGCAACACAGGGGCAATTGCCAGTGGAATGCTGCAGACATAACCAGCTGTTGCCCAGTAGCTTTGCTCCAAAGCACACTGCTATTTTCACAGCATGGGGCCCTCCCCTGTTCCACTGCAGCCTGTAGATGGTGCAGATTGATCCCACAGGACCGATTTAGTATGACAGAAGGAAAAAGGAGAAGAAGCAAGCACAACTGAAGTTCCCTCAAACTCTCCACTGATGCCACTACGTCTCATCTCCATGCATGTCATTACCGCCAGCCAGACGCCGCCTCTTCTTGCATCAGAATCCGCAGCAACACGTCTTCGGGGCTGATCTTCTGGCTCTTTAGAATTCAACACAAACCAAGGTCAAATTTGCAGCATCCCGTGACCAGTCACCTCATTACAGCTTGGGTACATCCACACATGGCGAATAAATCCAAGTAATCAGACCAAACATACTGAAGGCTGTACTGTCTGCCTTTATGTTGTTCCCTTGATTCCGTATTCATGCATTCATACAAATTAGCCTTGATTGGCCTCGATCTCACTAAGTCTGCACACTGGAGGGAAAAATCATTTATTCATTCTTCTCTGGAACGAGGAGTTTGGCATTCTCAGTGTAGAAGAATCTGTGTCAGCACAGCTGCATTGTGTTACGCCCAGTATTGTGAATGAGTGACAGAAATGACAGAATTAATGAAGGAATAAATAAATGAATCAAAGAATTACATCTGTTTGGCTCATGGCAAAATTTCCTGCATGTCAAAAGCTTTAATTAAAAAGGTCATGTATTCCAACTACATAAACACACACCTGTATTAATACTGACATGTGTGAGATAGTAATGAGAAAAAAGGCTAAAAAAGGGATAATTTCCTTTATGCTGCTAACCATTGTGTTTTCATTTAATGGCACAATAATAGAACCACATAACACTGGGTAAGAATAGTTGCTAGCAGTAAAAAACATTTTATTTATTTTCTCAAGATGTTGTAATATATTTTCCGAGTCATTCAAAGTGCTCCACTAGCTTATTATCACAAACACTAGAGCAGGGGTGTTCTTGGTACAGCAGCAATAGGCATGCTGGAGAGATTTCCTCAATGACTAGTTAAAAGAGTAAAACAAACCACAAAGAAACATGGGCTACATTGTGTAATGCTATGTTGTAACAACAGTTTATCTGGCAGAATGCATATTATTCTCCTTTGAAGGGCCCATATGATGTAAAAGCAAAATCTTCTATTTTTTAAACAAAAGGATGTTCCCAGTCAATAAAGTATATATTTGAAAACAAAGCTACAAAAACACCTAATTTTGATTTAATTGTTTAATTTAATTAATTAATTGTGATGTCACAAAAATGCATAAAACCCCCTATTAGGCCTACAACTGCTTAGCCCCATCTATTTTCACTGAAGTTGTAGGGAGTGTGTACCAACCCTGGTCAGTGGCCGCTAAAGGCCGCCCTGGCCTGACTTGACTTTTATTTTGATGTTGTCTCTGTGTACACTGGTTTTTGGTTTCATGTCACCAGTAACAGCTGTCCAGTGTTTCTGTTTAAGTCTCATTGGTACTTGTCATAGTCATCAGTGTATATAGTCTCCTGTTTATACCACCCAGGGTCAGTTCACCGTCAGTTAACCGTCACTGACCCGTCATTCATGTTTGGAGTTTGTATCAGTCTTATGTTCGAGTTCCCAATGTCCTGCCTCCTGTGTTTGGTTTGATTTGTGTTTTGGCCCTCGTGCCTTTTTGTGTTTCTAAATAAAACTTAGTATCATGGAAACCGGTGCTTGCACCTCCCTCGCTCCCTGGTATCAAGACACCATGATAGACGGACCGACCTTCATAAAGGCTGAAGCAGATTTGCCCATGGGCACGTGGAACGCAGTGGTGAGCTTTGCGAGTGAGGCAGACTGGACCTGGCAGTAGGGGGAACCGAAGAGGGTGAGTCGGTTCTCCATCCTCGAGCTGCTGGGTTGGATCAGCTTGGACGAGGAAGATCTGTGCGCCTGGGGAAGTAGGTTGGCGGACGCCCCAATGCCTGGGGCGATAGTTTGTCGGATGCGCTTCGGAGGTGTTCAGCATCTCCCTTGTCTTCAGTCCGGCCGAAGTCGAGCTCCCACTGAGGCTTGCTGTATGACGAGGCTAGAGTTCTGCGCCTTGGTGGCGAAGGAGGTGAGGTGGGTCACGACACCCCCGTCTCCAGTCCACTGATCCCCTGCCTAAGAAGTCTCCAACTTCCTCCCAGGCTCATCCACCCACGTTCGGGCTCCAACTCACCTCATGAGGCGACTCCAGTGCTGGTTTGTAAAGCTTCATCCATGGTCCCCACAGTTTCATCCGCCTATACACATGAAACCATGGAAAGAACCAGGGTTTCCCCCCAAACATTTTTTGGGGGTGCTAGAGGGACCTGTAGGTGGGCTTCCACATGGACACGGAGGGGTGTCACCTGTAGGGACCTTAGGGGATCGGACAAGTGAGACGCACCGAAGGCCGGCAAGGGTAGCACTCATTATAAAGCGGCCATGTGGGGTCCAGGGAGTCCACATTTTGCTCCCGCCTACCCCGCCTCCACCCTTGTGTGGGACTGGGGCCCCCTGGCGCTCTGGAGCGGCACCGTTGGAGGGAGGGTTCTGTAACACTCCTGGTCAGTGGCTGCTAGAGGCTGCCCTAGCCTGACTTGACAGTGTACACAGACACAATTTTGACATCGTGTCTGTGTACACTGGTTTTTGGTTTCATGTTAATGTTAATGGCTGTCGGGTGTTTCTGTTTAAGTTATAGTCTATTCTCATTGGTTCCTGTCGTAGTCATCAGTGTATTTAGTGTCCTGTTTATAGCACCCAGGGTCGGTACACCGTCATGTAACTGTCATTGACCTGTCATTCATGTATGGAGTTTTTTCTTATGCTCAGGATCCCAACATCCTGTCTCCTGTGTTTGGTTTGATTTGTGTTTTGGCCCATGTGCCTCTTTGTGTTTCTAAATAAAACTTAGTATCATGAAAATCGGCGCTCATGCCTCCCTCACTCCCTGGTATTAAGACACCGTGACAGAGTGTTTCAGACCAAATTGCTTTTATGTGAGACACGATGCGGGCATCTTAAATCAGTCTTAAAGACACAATAAAGCAAACAGCCTATTTAGGGATAAAAAGAGATTGGTAAATGGTTGCATAATATGATCTGTGGTTGTTTTTGGTGAATAAAACCATACACACCTCATAAGTGAAGCACAAGAAAAATTTAGGGCATGGGTTCTTTAATTCTGGGCTTCCATGTTTCTTATTAGTGTGTAAAAGAAGCTCCAAGCTGCTGTTATTGTTGTAGCGATAATGCGATTTTTAAGTGACATATTGCTATTTTTTATGAATGGTAAAAGGTAACTATTATCTATAAAGTGTATTGCTATTCATTTATCTGCTGCCTTAAACTAGTAGTTTGTGACACATAAAATATAATCCATGAATTTTCAGCTTTGCTTAATCATGTTCTTTCCATAACATAATTAACACAAATTTAATTAACAAATTAATGAAACGAAAAAGGAGAAATAGCTGCTTTTCCCCACATCATTAACAGGGTAAAATCCCACACATTTTTTCACTCTGTTTCTGTGAGGTCCACTCATCTCTTTAAGCCTCAGAATTAAACAGGCTGGTTTTGTTACTGAACCTCTGAGACTGACAGATATATGTGAACACTGTTAATTGGCTACACTGCCTAGAGTCTCATTCAAAACCCAACCTAAACTGAACCACTGCCTTTAATTTAAGTGTGAATGGGCAGCAGCTAATAAGGTGCATGTATGAAAACTGGAGTTTTGCAATAGGATGATATTTATATACTGATAAAATATGACAACTTAGTATGCGTTTTCAATGTATCATGGAGCTTAAAGAACAATATTTTAGTACAACCAAAATGAGTCAAATGTAAATTAATTTATTCCAATGCAGTGTGTGAAACGTTAAACAAAAATAATTGAACATATAATTTTCATAAGTTTCAAATGTGGTACTACCACTTTTCTAATCAAACCTCAGGGGGAAAAAAAGAACATTGTGATGCATGTTATATCTCAATCATACATCATATACAACATCATATTATGTGCGTTTTTGCCATGTCACCCACCCTAATATAAGTGAATTCGAGTTTGGTATATTACATACATACAAAGCCCTTTGTAGCATTTTTGGACTTTAAAGTGTTTGTTCAGATGTCATGTCCTTCATCTATCTAGTAGTGGATGCTGTCTATACTTTGCATGTGGGATGTAATGACAGGGAAGACTTCTTGTTCTCCTGCGGTTACTCCAGTGAGACTTCAAAAGGCACCTGGGTGCATTCTTCCTTCCCTCCAATCACCCTGACCTCAGCGACCCACAAAAGCCAGCGGCCCCCATTGTGGCCACACAATGCAGGTACATAATGCTCGGGTGGGGGTTGGAATCGGAGAACAAGGAAGTCGGCTTTGAATTTGTTTCAGCCAACAACAATGCAGACCCTGATAGGTGAGATATAGAGGCATTCAGACATATAGCTGGCCTGTTTGTAGCGCCAAGAAACGTCCTGGATCATGTTTGCCCAGGCTCATTAACCATCTGAGGCAATTAGCACTTATGGTTCTCTTGGCAAACTGCTGCAGAGTAATAACTGTTTGCAGAGGCCCAGCGTGTGGGCAGCCACGTCTTGCTGGAGAGCAAATTAATTTGCGAATAATGAGTGCTGTTGTAGTTCCGTAGGTTGTTGCTAAAGAAAGCTTGAGTTGGTCTTGGAAGCACTTATTAAAAGCGATTGTGTGAAATGCACATGAACGCCCAGGTTAGCTTGGACACTACTCCATGTATATTCTCATGTGTGTGCGGCTGTGTGCACACATGTGGCTCATGATTCTGTGTAGATCAGTATTTTGTATGACCTATATACCCTCCTTTTGAAGGCTAGGCATGAATCCCCTTCAGTCATGGCTGGTCACATGACTAAAATCCCATCACACAAACGTGTACACAAAATGCTTTATTACAGCTTTTGAAATGTCTGACATATGCTTTTGCTGATATGCGATGCAGTATAGGCACCGGCTGTGTAAATTCTTTCTTTTCCTTCATAAATTACATTTCAGAAGACAATACTTCATCTGAGGGCCGTGGAGGTTACTTTCTGTAATGAATATTAAAGAATGTACCAGCCACTTTCAGTGGGCCCTTCATTTTTCAAAAGATGCAATAATAAGTTTTCATTCGTAACTGTGAGTGCAAATTTGACTGGCCCGCCTGCAATCTGCTCCCTTAAAGCAATGGTACTCTAACCCATTACTTTCAGAATTAGGTTTTTTTGAAATATGCCAGTGTTTCACTTAAAGAAAGGTAGTGGAGATGTTAGCTTTATATTTTAACCTAATGTTACTATCCTTCTCACTGTTAGTAAAACATTATTTTGGACTGAATATTTGAACGTTTATTAGCATAACATTTACAATCTTCTGCTAGCAATCATTTACTGTTAGCAAAGCGAATAATTCTGAATAGAGTATTGATTTAAAATTCAGCTAGCCAGCCCCCATCTTTTTTAGCTTTCCTTTAATGCAACAGTTCCCAAACGTTTAACAGACAAACTTCTTAGGAAAATCGCACTGACTTAAAACTAGTGCAGGACAGTCACCTTTATGTGTTTAACTTAACGTTTACAATTTGCCACTAGCATTCTCTCACTGTTAGAAAAGCTAGCTTTTTTAAATGGAATATTGCTTTAAAATTCCTCTAGCAAGTCCCATATTCCCATTTAGCACTGCATTAATGCAGTTCTCCTCTCTTCCTCTGCTTTAAAAGAGTACTTTAAAACCTAGAAAGATTCACTCAACAAACTAGCGGAGGGCAGTTTCATGGCCTTAACCACCTGCTGCTACTTTCACTCACTAAAAGCAATGATAACAGTTTGTTTTAATAGTTTTCATAGCCAATGCATCATTCAAATCATGTGAGCTGTCAGTGTCTGCCAGCAGAAACTGCACCACATTATATTCAATCTTTCACCATGACACAGAGAAAAACACATGGGGAATTTTCTTCCCCTGCTGAGACTTGCTAGATTTATATATTAAATTAAACGAATTATTTCTGTATTTTTCTGTAATCTTTTATAAAATAATACTTTTTAAGAAGACTCTAGAGTTGCAAGAGTTAGCGTAATCTAATTAGCATAACATTCACATTTCACTGCTAATTTTCACTCATGGTTTAACATGTGAGCCCTTTTGCTTGGTGTATTCCTTGAAAAAGTTATTTCAAAGACAATAAGTCATTCAGGTCATGAGAGATATCATTGCCAGGGACTAAACCACATCATAATCCGCCATGATACTGAAAAAGAGACAATTGTCTCCTTTCTGCTGGCACATATTCACTACCACTTTAGGGATCTTGCAGCGACATCCAAGAGGCTTCCTTATCGCCTGGAAAATGGACAAAAGAAGACAGAGAAGGAGATGATTTCTTGACTTCTCAAAGCCACAGCATTTCATTCACATCAGAGCAAAGCTAACTTTCTGATTGTCGTGCACAAACACACATTATCCTGCCCCCTCAGAGCCACAAGGCATTTAAATAATGGAGAAAATGAACTCAAATGGAGTTCAGTCACTCTCTGCTGGGAGGACCGAGACAAGCCGCATTCTGCCTGTCATTACTCCTGTCCGAATAAGCCCACTTAGGCTGCTGAATCTGAGCAGTTATGCATCTAAGCCCGTAATACTGAGAGCCTCTTAATCACCTAATCAGGCTTCTTTCGTGCTGTTGTATAACCTGCCGTTAATGAGACCAAAACACTTCAATGTCTTATGCAAATTCTTGCTCTACCCCTATTCCAATTATAAGAAAAATATAAATAATGTTCCCAGATAATTATACCTGCAAAAATAATATGTTTTAAAGGTCTCATGTACGCTGACTAAAATATGTTATTTTAGGGGGAAATACAGACAGGGAAACACAAATAAGCCTCAAAGAAAAGAGTATACAGGAAAAGAAAAAAAAACATTATGGTCGTAAATTCGATAATAAGAATTCTCAGATCGAGCATTCTGAGAAGCTCCAAACATTTATATCTATATATATCTATATTAGGGCATTAACAGAAAAGCCGACATCTACACAATGCAATCTCTGCCTCTGATTGACTTATGCTGACGGTAACACTGACACATGGAGAGGAATCTAAACACAAGACAAGAGACATGGCAGCAGAGGCAGTAGGTGACAGACACACATCACATGTATGGAGATACTTCACTCTAGAAATCACAAACAGCACGGCGACCTGCATAATCTGCAAGTCGGTGTTAATGTACGTTATGCATGGCCATCTGAAACGGAATCCGCTTGCTAACATGGGTGATGCTAGCACTGCAGGGAGTTGTCCAGTCCAGAGGAGCGGAATAGCTTTACAGAAAAGACTTTATTATATATATACACAGTACTGTGCAAAGGTACCTTAAGAACCTTAGGGTCCTCATTTATATCAGCAGTGCTCTTCTTTCTTCTAGAAAAACAGAGCTAAATATTAGAATAAATGCAAACAAACAAGACAGCAGTAAAAAAGTATCAAGATTTCTTTTTTCTTAAAGAGCTGGTTGGAAGAACACAGGTTTGGATCCAGATTTCTGCTCAGTGCCTCCAGTCATTGGGTGAATTAAAAAAATTTCACAAGCAAGACACCTAATCTAATGTAATGAAGTAAATAGAGCCAAACCAGGTATTTGATGGAGCTGCAAGTAAAACTGGGCTTCCATGAGGAAAGAGGTCTAGAAATAGTTACGTGAACACCAAAGACAAAACCACCATTTTATTTGTTTTAATGCTCACTTAACACCACTGCCCAGTAGTAAACAGCTTTTAAGCATAATTTTCTCAGGTGCCTAAGACTTGCAGTACTGTATGTGTGTGTGTGTGTATATATATATATATATATAAATACACACACACACACACACACAATGTGGCGTTTTAGGTCACATGATCAGCCGGTTGCAGCCACATATTATTCATGTGCGAACACGTGGGTTTTGCACACATGACATGAGGAATATTTGTGACTTTTTTTTTGCAAAGGGTGACAGGTTAGAACTGACTGTCATATCTGACATTCCTCAGCAGACAACTGACAAGCACATCCATCAGTAAAACACTGTGTTACTTGGTCTATTTTATTTTTAACCAAATAGTATCATATAGCGGCAAGAACATTGTTCGAAATTCATTGCTGGCTCTACGTGAGGCTAAAATGTCAGGATTTTCATTAGTCTGTGAAAAACAAATAAGCCACTTGCAGCTGCAGGCAAATGTGTAAATATTGACAAAATGATCATATTGATCAGGCCTTTTTTCAAACAATTGACCAGCATTTCCCAACATGTTCAGAGGGGAGCCCCAAACATCAGTTTTGACTCAAGCAAGATCAAGCAGCTGCAGTGAACTGCATATTCAAGGGATCAAAAGCACAGGTAATACAAGTTACAGTCGGGATTCAAACATGAAGATGTGATTTTAAATCAGAGAAAGGGTTGGTGCTGCATGCACTTGCGATTCTTTTACCAAATGAGCCACCAGGAGGGTAATTTGAGGGGACTGGTCATAAAGCAGTACCATTTAGGCTAGCTTAACTCCAGGCCACAGTCTCATTCTCAGAGACAGATTAAGTTACGCCGTGCCCCTCGAGCAGTTGGGAGTTAAGTGCCTTGCTTTAGTACAACAGCAGCACTTAAACTGGAACATCAGTAATCATTCCCAGATGATCTGTGTAACCACCGTGCCTCTGAACCATCTGCTCCAACTACAGGAATGCAGAATGCCACTGCTAATCGAATCTGGCTACCAGGAGGCACTACCACAAAGTGCACATGTACTTTTAACTTTTTCCAGCTGTTTTCTAGTGGGTTAATGATTCTGGGTGACAGATGGGCTCGGTAGATATGGAGCGTAGATATGGAGAGAAACTGGCACAATTCAATTATAACAATAATATTAATAATACATTTTATTTGGACGGCACTTTACATTTAAGACAAATCTCAAAGTGCCTCGAAATAAAAAGCATTGTTATAAAAATAAAAAAGAACAAACCTCAAGGTGATAGAATGAAATTATCATATAAAATTCAAAACTAACATAAAACTTGCATCATAAGAACTCATCCATAAATGATAAGAGTAGCCACTATGGTCAATTGAAATTAATATGTTCATCACAAAAGAAATGTTTTAAGTCCTTTTCGAAAATGCTTCAGATGTCCATTTGGAGAAAAATATGGTATATATCACATAACTATCTCATTAAAACTACTTTCATTGCAATCCTTTGCCATATTCTTTCATAGGTTGCTTATGTGGTGGTAAGGGTTTCTGGTAAGAAAAAAAAAATAGACACTAGTGAAGTAACAGTGTATCATATTGTATCAAATGGTATTGCAGGGTATCATATCATTTCTAGTTAGTTAGCTTTGACTAATTTGTCATCTTGTGACAAACATTAACCAAAAATGGCAATAAATCATTAAGCAGAATTTATTAGTCTTTTCTGTAACAGTGGTATGAGAAAACTTACCAGGAACTTCCGCCCTTGTTTTTCATTAGTCGGGAAATGGGGAAAACGCCATCCGAAACAGTGTTTTTCATTCTTAACGCTTATTTTTCTGAATGTAGGTGTGGTTTTTCCACACAAAACATTTTATTATAGTAACTTTTTATGAAAACATAATACATAAGGTAGTACCAGCAGTTTTATCATTTCTAAAGATGCAGACACCGCCAATGAAAAGTCACTTTCTCACAACTGAAGCAACTGCTGTGTGTGTGTGTGTGTGTGTGTGTGTGTGTGTGTGTGTGTGTGTGTGTGTGTGTGTGTTGGAGCTCAGAGCGCTAAAAGTCGTGACCAAACATGAGTAATTATGAGCTCTTATATGAAAGACAGCATTAGTGTTTATGTTTCTGTTTTTAAAATGTGCCCTTTGTTTTGACGTGTTTTTCTTTTTTGTCTCTAGTTTAAAGTCTTTGGGCTTGTTGCTACCCCATCAAGTCCCTGAGATACTGTAAAAAAAACAAGTTTTAAACTAGTTTTGAAAATATTGATATTTATCAACAGTTTTGTCCTGATGTACTTCTTCCCAAATTTGGCAATCATTCCAGCCCTGATTGAAACAAACAAAAAAAACGAATTTTGTGAATGCTTAAAGACATTTACAATTCACCTCCAAATCAAAAAATCCAAATAAGACACACTAACCCAGCTTTTAAAGAAGCAATCAAGCATTTTGCAACCCATTCTCGATCTGCCACAGCTGAATCATATCAGATATATTCACAGCACGCTTCCGTTTTTCCCTCTGACAAAACAGCCCCTGTAAAAAATTAATCATGCACCTTTGCAGCTTAATTTACAAATGAATAATAAAAAATAGGTGTTTCTCATAAGCCATTAGTGATTTTCAATCATATGCTACAGGTGCAGAGACTATGTTGAAAAATGTTGCAGTATGTCTTCAAGGAAGGATTACAGGTTACCCTATAAAATCTTCCAAAAAGAGGATGGGGAATTGCACTGCTGTGCACCTTCAGTTTTATTTGCTCGCTCAAATCAAACTGGTGTTTTTACACCATGGCAAATAAATAAACAGTCAGTGGTTCCAGGTCTCGAGCAAATGGCTGTAATTTTACACACATAGCCCCTCTTAGTAGCCCAATGAGGCTGATTAAAATGGGCTGAAATGCAGCATTAAAGTCCACTAAGGGGCCACTCGGTAGCTGAGGACGTATTTACAGCAAGCCACGACAGCATATGTCGAGCAGAGTCTGCTTTCACTGATAAGACCTAATGATCTTTGTTTCTTTCTGTTCCATTAGCAGTCAAGCAACAAAATAGGACACAGACTTTCATGCACCCATCCAGCAGTGCAGTGTTATTGTTGCAATCTTGTAAATCTTAATGCGCAGCAGCGTCACGCAATCTGTCTTTTGTTAATTGCTGCTGCAATTCTGGCTTTTGTGATACTGATATTGCAGATGAGCCCTCTAACCAATCACATTCTTTTTCATTGTGTCCTGTGTGCATGCTGACCAATCACTAATCTAGATTCACTTTCAGCGGGTCATAAACCTGAATTGAAGGGCAACAAAAACCATCAAACTATCAATGCTCACACACTGCAGCTTAGCACTGAATAGCCTCTTGCCAACTACAGAGGGAACACTATGAAATGTTGGCTGAAAAAAAAAAGAAACTATACAAAGTTGCTGTTGGTTAATGATCTCTAATGGTTAGTAATGGTCCTCTGGGTTGTCCTCATGGGTTGATATCACAAAGGATATTAACGATCTTGGAGGTGACCTATGGCTGATTATGCATCTTTTTCTTATGGGATCTAAAGGTATTTTAGACAAAACTGATGGTCTCTAATAATGCCCATTAAGCCAGTTCCCATAAGGAAGCAAACCCATCTAGTCTTAATCCTAATGGTTCTAATGGTCAGCAGGTTTTTCAGCAGTGTTAAGTTGTCTAGCGAACTACTGCCCCCCTAAATATTCAAATCCTGCTGTGTAGCATTACTCAATGGCTATAGCAAGCTAACATTGCTTGTTTTGTAGAACTTGCTTGTTTTATAGCCCTCCTCAACCTGTACTGTGAGTACTTCCTTGGAACCCTTTGTATACCCTTCTGTGTGCGTGTGAGAATGTTGGTTCCTGGTGGGAATCTTTACTCCTGGTTTGGAGCGTTCTCAGACCAAATCACATGATTAACCAGCTCTTTCGTGTGTGTCCACGACTGGGCTCTTCCGTCATGCTACAACTGGGCAATATATACCAGATCATTCGTGTCTTCTCTGCGACAGAATGTCTGAGTCTAAAGTGAGCCCAGCGGACTTTGCCGCTCTGGTGGATATGGTGAACTGGCAGGCAGTCGATATTGTGGACCTTAAGCAGGAAACAACATGTCTGCGCACACAGCTCACTGCACTGCAAAAGGCACATCAAGACCCAGACGGTAGTCCAAACCCTTCACCTCAATATAACCTCCCCAAAATGTCTTTACCTGATAAGTGGAATGGGATGGATGGGAAGTGCGATGTTTTCCTCACTAACCTATCCCAGCCTTCCAACAAACTCATCGGCCTTCCAACAACTAATCAACGATGTGCTTCATGACATGCTGGGTAGATGGTATTTCGCTTACCTGGATGACATCCTCATCTATTCCAAGACCTTAGAGGAGCATACCGAGAATGTCAGGGCAGTCCTCAAGAGGATGCTGGCGCCTCAGTTGTTCTGTAAGTTGGAGAAATGTGCTTTCCACCAGCACACCACCATATTCCTTGGCTTTGTCATCTCATCTCAGGGTGTGGCCATGGATCATCAGAAGCTGGAGGCTGTGTGTTCTTGGCCAGAACCCATGACACTTAAACAGCTGCAATATTTTCTGGCCTTTGCCAATTTCTATCGCTGATTTATCCGGGACTTCAGTTCAACTGCAGCACCTCTTACTGCCCTCACCAAGCCTTCTCAGAAACGCTTCATCCTCAACCATCAGGCCATTCAAGCCTTCAAGACCCTTTGCCACGTTTTCACCACTGCTCCCATTCTTCTCCATCCAGATCCAGCAAAGCCCTTCGTTCCGACGTGGGCGTAGGAGCTGTTCTCTCACAACGAGGTCCAGACCAGAAGTTGCACCCATGCAGCTTCTTCTCTAGAAAATTGAATCCCACACAACAGCAATATGGGGCAGGGGACCGCAAGCTGTTGGCCATCAAGTGGGCTCTAGAGGAATGGTGTCACTGGCTCCAGGGAGGCAGTGACCCATTCACGATCTGGACGGACCATCAAAATCTCATCACTATTCAACAAGCCAAGCAGCTCAACCTCAGGCAGGCACGGTGGTCCCTGTTCTTTGAACAGTTTAATTTCGACCTCTCATACTAAGAACACCAAGGCCAACGCCCTCTCCCGACAACACCAGGCGGAGAGTCCCCGGACAGACCCCACACCTGTCCTGCAATCTCCCCGCATCCTTGCTTCTCTCTGGCGGGGGTTGGAAGACAGAGTCCACCAGGGGCACACCTTGGAACCTCCTCCTGCAGACACACCACCTGGACACCTCTTCGTACCCACTGGACTGCACCAGGAGGCCCTCCAGTGGGCCTACTCCTGAGCCACGGCCAAGTTCTGGACAGCATTCTGCCGTCTGATCAATGTCACCACCACCATCACTTCCAGACTAATGGTCAGACGGAGCAGACCAACCAACAGCTGGAGTACATCGCCGTTGGCATGTTGCTGGGTACTGTCACACGCACCAGTCACGTGACGACAATCAGGGACCAGAAGTGACTTGAATCTCAGGGTATATAAACAGGAAGTTGGTCTCTCCCTGCACTCAGACATTGGGTCTCATGCCGGCTCATTTCCAGCCCTCCTCAACCTGTACCGTGAGTACTCTGGTTCCTTGGAATCCTATATATAGCCTTCTGTGCGTCTGTCAGAACGTTGGTTCCTGGTGGGAATCTTTACTCCTGGTTCGGAGCGTTCTCAGACCAAATCGCATGATTAACCAGCTCTTTCGTGTGTGTTCGTGACTGGGCTCTTCCGGCACGCTACAACTGGGCAATATCTACCTAATCATTTGTGTCTTCTCCATGACAAATGCAGAAAAGCAGAGCTGGACATTACATGCTTTAACAAACTAAATGGTGACCAGTTGTAATTGGTGTAGTATAGTGGGTAACAGCCTTCCATGCAGCAGACTGGGATTCAATTCCTCAGTCTATGCAACCACACCATGCTCCACCAGTAGATCAGGGTTAAACTCCTAATGGTACATTAGCATAACTCTTTAACATATAACTGTAAGTCACTCTGGATAAGACTGCTTGTCCATGGCGTAAATGAAATCACATTTAGCAGCTGTGTCCATAAATATCTCTGAGACAACTAATAACAATAGGTATTGATTATGGGAGGGGAAAAAAACAAAGGACAGGAAGAAAGGGTATCTAAGGGCTGTATCTTCAGCTGTTCCAAATTTCTGAATCAGTTCACCAATTATGAAGTTCAAAAGATGGATCAGTCCAAGATGAATCCAAAAGCATAAAAATTAGAGTATAGTATTTGCATAAAACATTCCCTCTCCAATTCTGTTGACCCAGTGTCAGTGAAGGAAGAAAGTAGAATGGTGGCTATTGTCCCTGACGGAGAACAAGTCCTACCCCGTGCACCACTCTGACAGCATGGGCAGCTCATACAGTGACAGGTTGCTTCACCCGTGATGTGTGAAGGAGAGATACCACAGGTCTTTTCTTCCCACTGCTGTCAGACCTAACAATCAACATTGCTCCCAGGAAACCATACACACCAAAACTGATGATTTACTCAATATCTCGGTGTGATATGACCATGTAATGTTTACTAAAGTGTGCACTCATTTTTCTTATTTATTATATATTTCTGTCTGTTTTTATGTATTGTTATTATGTTGTCATTTTGTTATTCACACTTTGTACTATCCTATTTGCTGCTATAACACTGCAAATTGCTTCGATGTGGGATTAATAAAAGGGTGTCATGTCTTGTCTTCTTGTCTTGTTCTGTCATTTGACTATTTTGAAATTAGACCTATATTTCTTAAGTGATCTACCCATTATTACTTTTCAACAAAATTAAATAACCACAAATAATGCAGGCCAGTCTTTTACCATGCCACATTATTAATTCAACAGTGTTTCTTTTAATATACTGCAAGGTGCATTGCAATCAGAGTACATAAGAATGTACAGAAAATTTTTTGCATATTGTATTAAAGATTTGAACACCCTTCATCAAAAGACATGTTTTTAGCGCACAATTTCTATTACTGAGTTGCCATTTGACCGGGGGTGCCTAAAGTTTTGCATGACTTCGGCACTGTAAGACAATCATGCAGCCCAAAAGCACCTAACTTTCATAGCATATTATTCATTGGAAAGTGTGAAGACGGCTCATGAAAACTAAAATAACACTCCCACCAAGCTCCCGGTGTGAGATTTATACTTGCTAAACCATATTTACAGCACGACCATCTCCCAATGAAGAGTCAACCAATCAGACAATGGGACTAAAGGATTTAACTTGAAGCATCTTGCCATGAAGCATGAGGAATAGGAACCCAGCTCCATCTCCATTTTTTCATATTTAGATATAAATATTTTTAGATGCTTGATGATCACGTATGCACATGTCCTGAAAACTTCTCATCAGGTCAATAGACACACATAAGGGGCTTTTAAAATCATGACGCTCTCTTCACACCAAATACAGAGACTGGAAAGATCTTGCAGTAGCAAATACAAACCTATAGCCTTAAAACTGTCATCCCTAACATGTTCTGACCAGGTCAACAGACACAAATAAGATGCTTTTGAAGAAGAACCCATGATGCTACCCATGTACCAAATAGCAAATCTGGAAAGATGAAACAAATTGAGATGTTTTGCCACAGTAAACTGGAAAAGCCAGAACCAGTAAACAATAAGCAATAACCTTAAAAACAGAGTTTCTTTTAGTTGCGTTTATCAATATCCCATCATAGCAGTGGATGTATGAAATATTGAAAGCACTGAGCTCTCTGTGTGGTGCAGAGCAGACAGTGCAGCGAGGCGCAGTGGGTCTGGCCCCAGGCGTCTCCCTTAATATCATCAGAAAACAATAACGGTGCTGGTTGTCTCCTCAAACTTCTCCTCTAAGGTCCACAGGTGTATATCAAATCACAAAGGAAACAGTCAACACGTAAGATGTATCATGATCTGCCTGCTTTGTGACTTATATTATATTGTTTTATCAAAATTTCAAGGTCCACAAGTGGGCTTTTTTGACATGCATCCCTTTAACTGAAAGCCTTGATTGAACATCAGGCTGTAAATCTTCAGTCTTCAGTGAATGCTTTGATTTGAAGATTGAGTTCTAATATTGTAGGATTCCAATATTTAAATGGACTCTGGAGAATAAGGCAAAATTTGACGCTTTGGGATAGCAATAAGACAAAAATATAACATCACTATTAAGGCTAAATATTCTTAAATGTTCATTAATTTGAACATTCTATCAAATATTTAATATCTCTTAAATATTCTGTAAGAAAAGCACAAGACATGCTTTGCTTTAATGCCTAAATTAAAAAAAGATATATATTGATTTCGTAGTTCTTACTATTATTGCTAATGTTCATGTTTTTTATTTTGTTTTTTACCACTACATATATTTCATTTTTATTGGGTTTTTATTTATGTTTTTTAAAGGAAATGTAACTGAATTACTACAAGGTAAACCCTCGCTGACAAACAATTATTTTCATAGTAGGTGCATAAAAATGGAGAATCCTGTCCAATCTGGCAACAATGCAGTGGCTGCTGTGTTACCTGAGTGTGAGTGATAGATGACACAAACTAGATAGATCCTGACAGGTGGATGGACGGAGGGAGGGAGGGAGGGACGGACGGACGGACAGACGGACAGACAGATACATAATGAAGTTAACAAAGGCGTATTGTGACAATCAGAATCAGAATACTTTATTGATCCTGGAGGAAACTACTTATGTTACGACACGCAGAGGCACAATATAAAAAACTCTAAATAAAGCCAATAAAAACTCAGAAAATACTCAATATTAAAAACACTGTAACGTACACCAAGTCACGTGTCGTCAATCGGGTTCGGGAGTGACGTCACGCCAGGTATAAAGGTAGGAAGAGCAGGTAACTCAGTACACAGACATTGAGCTCTCATG
>JBBJLS010127713.1:0-17076 GCA_037577275.1 Bryconaethiops microstoma | reverse complement strand
TGTGTGTGTGTGTGTGTGTGTGTGTGTGTGTGTGTGTGTGTGTGTGTGTGTGTGTGTGTGTGTGTGTGTGTATAGTGTGGGTGTATGCACACTATATAAGGGAATGCTAGTGATATTTGTGTTTTTCTCTTAAAGGAAACTCTGCAGGAAGTTTCCTGTAACACTGTGACCGTGGGCCGTCTGAGATATATTGAAGCTGATCTGTTGTCAAACAGAGAGAAATGTGGTCGGGCCTCTGGACTCATGACAGAGCTCGTGACTCAACCTTAGCCTGACAGGCCTAGAGAAGTCACAGGGATATCAAGCTCAAAGGGAAGGAATTTACACACAGCTTAAGAAAAGCACTTTCGCTTCTTATGCATATGATCTCTGCTGTTCTTCTCTTCCTCATGTGAGTACAAATCATATCACTATCCCACAGGGGAAACGTGGGAATTTATCATTTTTTAAATTTGCGCAATTTAGTCATTTACAGTTTGATGCAAAATGATTTACTGTAGAAATCCAACTTTAAAAAATGTTACCAAAAAGGGAAATAAAAGAAAGAAAGACTGCCAGGTTGCTAC
This sequence comes from Bryconaethiops microstoma, assembly GCA_037577275.1. Lineage (NCBI taxonomy): Eukaryota > Metazoa > Chordata > Actinopteri > Characiformes > Alestidae > Bryconaethiops > Bryconaethiops microstoma. The sequence continues at coordinate 16,510 of JBBJLS010127713.1, read as the reverse complement.
AGAATGTCCAACAACATATCAGGCCCGATTCTGAACATGGACTATACGTTACTCACATGTTACTTTGTGCATCTGAAAGCCGCGTGCAGCATGTTTTTAATTTCTCATTTAATCTGACATATAAATCGATTGATAGTAGCGATAGATGGAAATGATCAGTTATCGATATGATCACCAATCATCTCAAGCCTAGCCCTGCATAAACCTCACTACCATGAACGAACGATCAAAAACACATTTTAGGCCAAAACCTTCTCAGGCATCAGGCCAAAACTGTCACAAACTCTCTCAACCCCCAGCTGATCTTTCCACTTCCTTAATGGGCAGGACTTTAACTTCATTGTGTGTGATGTTTTACCTACCGGTCCGTCCTGAAACTCAGGGGACCGCCACAAAGACCTGAGTGGAGTCAAAGTCCCAGAGGGCATTGCAAGCGCTTAGTTTGTCCTACTACATTTTTAAGGGCCCTTAATACCATGACTGGTCAAAAAAGTGGACTGTGCAATTAGGTTGTTTTCAAAATTTTGTTTCAGCATCAAAAAATGGGGTTTCTGATACATGACACTCACTTCCACTTGGAGTAACAGACATTGCCTAGTTAATTTATGGTTAATTTGATACGTAATTTCACTTGTTCACCTGCATTACAGGCCTTTTACTGGTCTTTCACATCACAAACTTTATAAATATTCCTCATAAACTTTCTTAATATCAATTAATTGTACTAAAATAGACCAATGTGTATATTCATCACAGTAAAGGGAGTAAAAATGAACCGTCCCTGAGCTCTGCCTCTTTTCACACCTATCAAACGAGGCAGAAGTGAAGGCACCTTAAAACTGCAGTCTTGCAAAAGTTTCTTGTTAGAAATAAGGCATGACTGTAAGCTTTATAGTGAGACAGTTGGTGCTGTGATGGTGCCGCGAGAGTCCGGACACTTGGCAACACACCTGTGACCTGTTTCCTGTAGGAAAGTCAGAATTTCCTCCACCTTTATGTTTGGCTTCCCAACATTGTTTATGAAAATCAACCTCATTACAACCGCAGTGTGTTAAAAGGGATGTTTGACGTAAAAAGCACAGTTGTGGAGAAGTCAGAATTGTTGTGAAGGGGTCCAGACATCTGAAGCATTTAACTAATTACAGGAAATGGCTCCAAGTGGATTGCCTGATGCCTGAAATCTTCTGATTTGACATTAAAATGCTTTGAAGGACTTGCTTACATCCCATTCCATAAAAACATGTGGGGATCATACATATTCCATATGATTTACCTATTCCCCAAGTGTTTCAGTCTCCAAAAACATTAAGAGACCTCCTCCTAACAGTCTAGTAGCTAGACTGATACATGAACCCCAAACGTGTGCTTAACATGTCCATGACATTTTCATTTAAACATACAGTACCGTGCAAAAGTGAGAAAATTAAAACCTTTACAAATCTTTTTAAAAGCTAATATTAGAATGTATATGTAGAATATTAATAATTAATACAGTAAGTAGTGATTCTATTTATGTCTATATATTTGCTTAATCATTCCCAGACCTCCTCATGGAAGCCCAGTATTACACTGTAGGTTTCATCAAATATCTCAAATACCTGGTTCACCTCAATCGATACTTCATTAGATTAAATCAGGAGCTGCTGAATGAATTTCATAAATCCAAGCAAAATCTGGATGCACTGACATGAAATCAGGAGCCAAGCACTTTTTAAAAACAAAACTAATCTTGATATTATTGAATGCTTTCTTGTTTGTTTGCATTCATTCTAGTGTTAACTTTTGTATTTGCTGGCAGAAAGTCCTTCACTGATCAGATAAATGGCTTTAAATAATATGAATGGTTTTAAATCATTTCCACAAGAGCCTAAGACTAGTCCTGTACATTTCTGATGGTCTGTTTAGGGTCTTTCCACACACACACGGGTGCAAAATAAACACTATATGAAAAAGCAAATACTACACACCAAAACTATGCCAAACAAGGTCAGTACAAATCTATGTCCATATCTGAAGGTCTGTATTTTTATGGATGCATTTTGGATATATTTTACACTTTATGCTTAATACTTGATGATTCACATTACCCATATGAGAGCCTTGCAGTCTATTTAAATGTATGAAGGCTTAAATTATTTTTAAGGCCATCTACTCTTGATTGACAAAATAACAAAAGTATCATATGGGTGGTGGCTTTAAATTTGAAGCATCTAAATGAAAAAGACAAATTTGAGTCATCTTTTAGACGGTTATAAAAGATGACTCAAATGAGGTTGACTGGCAGTTAGCAGTGATGTATTTCTGAAATCTGAGTTGTCAAAGTAACATGTAATGTTAGTAATATTTTTGAATGAAAAAAAGAAAGAAAAAAAAAAAAAACGCTGAGGCCTGACCCCCTAGCAGTACCACTACAATCCACTGGGGCGTCGCAGCCCACAGCTTGAAAAGCACTCCCTTAGGTGACCCCAGTAGTTGTTCGGGCGTTACTCGTTTCAGTGTATGCTGCTGCCCTCTGGTGATGAAAGCATGACATCATGACACTGGTCACCATGACTATGCAAAATCGCACGTACCTCACATTTGTACAAATACTGCTAATTTGTGACAGCATTACTCACTATTTGCTTTTCTAGACCCATCAGGCTCATTCTGATGGCTTTATTGAGCCTCAGTCCTGTCTGGATCTCATCGCCACGACCAGTAAAACACAGATGAAGTACAAAAAGCATGACAGTGCAGATGACAGGAAAGGGTACCTGGAAGGACATTTCTCCACACAGCTGTTCTCCGACATGAAGTGACCCGCTTTGCAAGTGAGGCAGTTGGTGCTGTGACGCCCGCGGCAGGTCGCGCACGTCACATAGCACTTGACGCACTTGTGCTCCTCGTCGCTGTAGTAAGAGTCCGGACACTTGGCAACACACCTGTGATCTGTTTGTAGGAAAGACAGAATTTCCTCCACCTTTATGTTTGGCTTCCCAACACTGTTTATGATAATCAAGCTCATTACAACCGCAGTGTGTTTGAAGGGATATTTGATGTTGAAAGCACAATCATAGAGAAGCCAGAATTGTTGTGAAGGGAACCAGACATCTGAAGCATTTAACTAATTACAGTAAATGGCTCCAAGTTTGCCTGATGCCTGAGATGTTCTGATTTTACATTAAAATGCTTTGAAGGTCTTGGTTACATCCCATAGGAATGTTCCCCTTCATCAGTAGAATGTGGCAAATGTATTATTCTGATGTGTAAACTGACCATTATAATACACACTGGCGGTCATAAACAATTGCTCCTTTTTGTCCTCCCAGCCTTGATGACCGCTTCACATCGCTTGGTCATGCATTCCTCACTGGTGCCCACAGACCACATGGCCATTTTTCTTCTCCACACATTCTTTTGGGGCCCATAAACTATGAATATGACCTATATGTGGTAGCTGGTAGCTGTGGTGGCTGGAGCATCAGCTGAATGTCCTCCTCCACAAACCACTTCCTCATTTGAAGAGTGACATGTTACATTGTCTTGGAAAACTCTGCCCTCTTTTCATGGCTTTCCCCATTCAAGTGAACAGAAGGGACAGACTCGTGCCAAACATCAGGGTATAGACTGCTGGTGTATCTCTGGCTATCACTGACAGTATAATAACATTAAGTAAATGAGTAACGTGGCCCATATAGTCACGCATGAACACACCACAGCACAGCATTTTCTCTGTATTTAACTCATTCACCAAGTGAAGCAGTGGGCAGCCAGCGAAGCGGCACCTGGGAGCAGTGTGTGGGGACAGTGCCTTGCTCGCTGGCAGTCCTGGGATTTGAACCCATGACCTTCCAATCACAGGGGCAACCGCCTAACCACCAGGCTACCAGCTGCCACAAGACATTATATTGTTATAAGTGCATTTTTCTTTTATAACATTTCAGGGATCTGTGAATATTTTCAGTGAAGGATGCTGAAACACTTATTCATGCACTTATTCATCTATCTGTGATGCTCTTTTCCATGGCCAAACTACAAACATTATTGCACGGCTTCAGTCTGTGCAAAACTCTGCTGGTCGTGTCTCAGCTTTACTAAGAAGTCTGAACACATCTTCCCTAACTTCTCCACAAACTTCACTGGCTATCCATTTCTGATCATATTCAGTTTAAACTGCTTCTCATTACCTTTAAAACTCTACATGGCTCTGCACCCCACTATCTCATTGAATTGCTTCACTCAAAAACATTACATTACACTAATTTGGCAGATGCTTTTATCCAAAGTGACTTACAATTTGAGGAAACACTCAAGTTTCAGGACAGTGTGAAAACCAGAGAGGAGAGTTCCTAGTGCTACAATATTTATGAAGGGAGTAGTGCAAGAAGATAGATTAGGAGAGGAGATGCTGGAGGTCTTCAGGAGGTTTTTGAAGCTAGAGAGGAATTCTGCAGGTATTAGGCAGCTCATTCCACCAGCGGGGGACCATGAATAGACCAGTCTGGACTGGGTTAACCTTGTGTGTAGGGATGGCAGAGACAAACGATGTTCCTTGGAGGACCGGAGGGAGCGAGGAGGAACGTAAGCCTGAATGATAGGTGCAGACCCAGATGTCGCTCTGTAGTTGGGGGGTAGCAGCTTAGTGTATAATACACTTGACTGTGACCCTGATGACAATAAATTTGCAGGTCCAAATCCTGCTTAGTACAATTGTGTCCTTGAGGAAGGCACTCGATCCTCTGTTGCCCCAGAGGGCCTGAACCTGTAACCAATGATTGTAAGTCACTCTGGATAAGGGTGTCTGCCAAAATTATGTGAATGTACATTTAAAAAACAGCTAAAAACTATTCAGACAACGGTAGTTACATACTCCTACTCGTTCTTTACGTTCGTTTGGTACTGGCTTGCTTAAAGTCCCAAATTTTGACTATACTCAATGGGTGGTAGATCTTTTATGCTCCTCAACTACCTCCCTCAGTTCATCTGCAATGCTTTCTCTCTTGCTTCTTTCATAACTCAATTAAAAACATATATTTTCTCTCAGTGATATTTCTCTTCTCCCAACTCTTGATTCTGATCCCAATTTGTTCTTTCCTCCTACTGTAATGCGTATTGTCATAATTTGGCCTGTTTTTAAATGTTTATGACCAGTACTGATGGTTAAACGCTGTTTTTGATCTGTGTTTGAACTATTTGTAGAGTGACTTTTTGTTTGAGAAAGGTGCTATATGAATAAAAAGTATGAATAATTATCGTGTTTGTTCAGATGGTTGTGACTGTGGTGTGTGTAAGGCTGTGTAAGCTACACATTGGAGGCAGGTGGACTCACCGTACAGGTAATGAGGAGGGCTGCAGCTGAGACACTGATCTTTGCCTGAGCCTGAGCAGAGGAGGCAGCTGGAGTGGCACGCTTTGCACTTCCCATCTTTATCCTCGAATGTGTTTGAAGAGCAGCTGCTGGAGAACTCACAATGGCCATTAACGTCCTTCCTCATGTTGGGCCGGCAGCTGATGCATGAGGAAGGGTGGGGGCCGGAGCAGGTTTGGCAGGACCTATCACAGTCTTGAAAGAATCATAAAAAGGATTAGTGTCTCTACCAACGTGGAGCCACTACTGTGTGTAGTACGTACAACCAGACTGTTATTTCTGTTATACAGCGACACTAAATTCTACAGTGACTCCTTCAGTAAAGAGTCCTGGCAACCTGCGGTCATCGGACAGAAACCTACTGGTTAGGCTGTAAAACTTCCACAAGGCCTAGAGGAACATTTTCCCCCCCTTAAATGGTCTCAGGAATCAAAGTATGATAGGTTAATTCCTTTTTCATTTCAGAATCGGAAACAGAAATCTTTATCAATCCCAGAGGAAATTGCTTATGTTACTACTGCACAGAAACACACAAACAAAGAGACGCAAAGATAAGAAAAATAAAACATAGTATAACTCTCCAGAAAACACCCTGAAAATGCTTAGTATTAAATACACGCTGTGGTTGAAGGCCAATTGAGCTGAAGAGCCTGATTATGTCTACAAAAAGAAAAAACAACATTTCCGTCGGATGTTTCAAGAATTAAACCTAAAACTTAATAATGAAATAGGACTGGTATTCCAGTGCTTGCCAAGTTCAAACATGATGCCATGTAAGAAAAATTAAATAAAAATGAGACATTTTTGTATCCATAAATAATCTTTTCGGAAGGCCTAGAAGGGGAACTTCCCCTCTGTCCACTGAAGCAGATCTACAGGAGTTTGATGTTCAGTGTAAAATGTAGCGTGATTTCAGGTATATTGGGCCACAATTTGGTTAATTACTTGGGACACAAACAAACACAAAAAAAAAACACACCCATGGCATATAACTGTGTTCTTATTAGTATTAACTGTTTTTAAATTGTGTGTGTTGAATTGATGTAATAAAATATAATTAAAAAACATTAGCTGTCCCACATTATTTTAGATGAGCGGTGTAAAATGGGCCGGATGATAATAAAAAATGGATCAGAGACATTTCTGATGAAGACAAATGTAATTAATTTAAAGAGTGTCACTTCTATATCAAATGCTTCTGTCACGCTCTCCCTCGGCAGTGAGCATGAGCTCATGTGTGCATGACTATGTTCATGTTAGAGAGTGTTTGTATTTATGTATGTGTGCGCGCCTACACACACTCACTAATGTACACACAATTATAGTCAAGCACACAAACACACTTAGAAGGGAAAATGTATGGAAAGTTTGTGACAAAGGCATGCAATAACACAATGCATATATAATACAAATCATTTTTAATAAAAAGAACCATCAGAATATCTGCTAAACCTCAACTCAGATGGTGCCTTATTTATCTAACATATTACGATAAATAGGGCCAGTAACTAAAAATGATTTTCATAAACATTGTTTTATTTAGCAAAACATCAGCATTCTATCTGACAGAGGCCATCATGACGCAGATTATGAATCATTACTTTTAAATTCTGATTTGTTACTTGAATTACTAACCTTATGATTGACGAGTAAGATTTGATTTGCCATGCAGTTTTCTGTGGTGGTCTCAAAATCAGGTATGCCCAGCCCCCCAACCTTAGCAACCATAGCAACTGCAGACCAATAAAAGTAAAAGCTAAATGTCAAGTGTTGTTGTGGCAATGTCACGTCCGAGGAAACCGAGCCAGTCGCCAGATTATTAGGTGACATGCAGCAAAACAAAACTATATCTATATTCTGGTGCTTGTTGTGCGTCCTTTCCCCACAGCACAACCATGACAGATGACCCAGCCGTGCAGATGGACGCATCTGTAGTTCCCCTGCCCGGGGACGTGGATCCCGTACCACAACAAGTAGCCAGTCACCAGAATCAGCTGTCGCAGCTTAACAAAATGCTGAGACAAGTGATGACTGCAGTAAAAACCACGCAATCATTTGTAAAAGCTCCCTGCCACGTCACAATGCCAGAAACATATGATGGAAACCCTGTTTCATGTAAAAACTTTTTACTCGGTTGTGACCTATATTTTGCAGCGTTTCCGGATATCACACCCGCACAGAAAATGTCCGTCTGCACGCAACACTCGACAGGGCGAGCGTTGGACCGTGCTGTGGCAGTCAGGGCTGCCGGAGGAGACCATGTCCCTAAGGAGATTAGGGGGAAGTTCAAGGTGACTTTTGATTTCCCGGACCATGGGCAGTCCAGCAGCGTCAAACTTCATCAACTGAAACAGGGCTCGGACTCTGCTGTGGATTATTCAGTGATATTCCGGATTCTGGCAGCAGAGAGTGGTTAGAACCCACCAGCCCTGATTGCAGTATACAAGAAAGGATTGTGTACTGAGTTACAGCTGGAAGTGGCATATGTCCTGTAATAACCTCTCTGTTTTTGTTTCTGCCCTAATTCATTTTGTTTCAGCCGGGAATTTTGTGTCCAGGGTGATGGTGACTTTATTTGGCCTCCCGGTGGAGAAATTAGAGAAGTCTATCCCCGTGCATGCTCTGGATGGACAGCTGATAGGGTGTAAATCTGTGGGTTGGAGGACAAAGCCATTGGGAATTCGAGTGGACCCAGATCATGAGCAGCAATTAAAATTTTATGTGTTTGAACATCACATTCGAATGGTAGACCGCACTCAGTACTACATCCGGGCACTAACATTACCTTGTAATGCCATACGGATTGGCAAATGCTCCCTCTTGTTTTCAAGCATTTATGAACGACGTATTTCATGACATGCTGCAAAAATACGTAGTCGTCTACTTAGATGACATATTAATCAATTCAAAAAACAGGAGCATGTGGAACACGTGTGGTCAGTCCTTCGCCGCCTCCTTAAGAATGAACTCTTTGTAAAAGCAGAAAAATGTGAATTCCATATGGAGGAAATCTCCTTCCTGGAGTATAACATTGGGGCGAGTGGAGTAGCGATGGATGAGGGTAAGGTAAAAGCCGTAACCAAGTGGCCAGAACCAACGATGAAAGAGTTACAGCGATTCTTAGGATTCGCCAACTTTTACCATCAGTTTATAAAGAACTTTAGTACTGTGGCAGCACCGCTCACTGTGTTATTGAAAGGGAAGCACAAAAACATTAAAGTGACACCGGAGGCCCGCACTGCATTTGAGCGGTTGAAGGTGCTGTTCACCACGGCCCCGGTGCTGAAACTTCCTGACCCCACTAAAGCTTTCGTAGTGGAGGTTGACGCCTCTGAAATGGGGATTGGAGCGGTGCTGTCCCAGTACTACGAGGCCCCCCGCAAATTACATCCATGCGCCTTTTTCTCATTAAAACGGTCCGATGCGGAGAGGAATTATGACATCGCCAACTGCGAATTGCTGGCGGTAAAAGCAGCGTTAGAGGAGTGGCATCACCCATATGAGGGGGCCCGATACCCCTTCACTGTTTTCACGGACCACAAAAACCTAGAGTATATTTGCCAGGCGAAACGTCTCTGTCCTTGACAGGTTAGGTGAGCCCTGTTTTTCAGTCATTTCGATTACCAAATCACGTATAGACCTGGCTCCACCAATATAAAGGCAGATGCACCATCCAGGCTCTATCCAATGCCAGATGTGCAAAGAACAGATGAACCGATTATTCCGCCTGAACTTATAATGGCACCCATTACTTGGGATTTAGATGTGGAAATTGATTGACTGAATCACAAGGAAACTACTCCTCCAGTGGTTCCCGCTAGCTGAGTCTATGTGCCTGAGTCATTGCGTGAGCGCGTGTTGACCTGGGCTCATAACTCACCTGCCACTGGCCACCCTGGAATCCACCAAACCATCGAGGTGGTGAGACATAGGTTTTGGTGGCCTTATTTGCGGACCAATGCGGAGAAGGCCATAAGGTCCTGTTCTATCTGTGCCATTTCAAAGACACCACATCAGTTACCTGCCGGGAAATTAATGCCCCTACCAGTACCGCAGAGGCCGTGGTCCCACATTGCTGTGGATTTTGTCACGGACCTCCTGGTATTGAAAGGGTACACAGTGGTTTTGGTGGTAGTGGACAGGTTTTCAAAGAGGGTCAGTTTCCTTCCGTTTAATGATCTGCCCACTGTGTTTGAAGTAGCGGAGGCCCTGTTCCAGGCCATGTTTCTACCTTATGGCCTCCCGGAGGACATCCTCTCTGATCGAGGTCCCCAGTTTATTTCCAGAGTCTGGACCGCATGCTTTAAGAAACTGGGGACTTCTGTCAGCCTGACCTCAGGATATCATCCAGAATCTAACGTTCAGGCTGAACGGTCAGCACAGGACTTAAGTCGGTTCCTCCGAGCTTACTGCCATGAGCAGCAGCATGGCTGGGTGGAGTACCTAGGATGGGCAGAGTATGCTCATAACTCACTGCGCCACTCCGCGACCAGCCTAACGCCGTTTGAGTGTGTGCTGGGGCGCCAGCCCCCACTCTGCCCCTGGGAAGGAGCCTCATCGGATGTCCCTGAGGTGGATAACTGGTTCCGCAGGGCCAAGCAGGTGTGGGAACAGGCCCACACAGCTATCGACAGGGCGGTGAGGCAATTTCAAAGATTTGTGGATCGACGTAGGAGGAACACGTCCGTGTACCGGATCGGGGATAGAGTTTGGCTCTCCACCTAGGATATCAGATTGAAGACACCATCGGGTAAGTTGTCATCTAAATATGCTGGGCCTTTCGAGGTAGAAAGACAGGTGAACCCTGTCACATACAAATTAAGATTACCATCTCATATGCAGGTTCATCCTGTCTTTCATGTTTCTCTCAACACCAGCAGTGACGGGACCATTGAGATGGAGGGTACCCCAGCATACTGAGTGAAACAACACCTGGACCCTCGGAGAAGTCAGAGAGGTCTCCAATGCCTCATGGATTGGGAGGAGTACGGCCCGGAGGAGAGAAGTTGGGTACCGGCCAGCAACATTCTGAATCAGGAACTCATCACTGATTTCCACAGATGGTGGCTGGATCACACTGCTCCTCGTCCTCAGGGTTGACCCCCACGGGATACACGGGAGATGGAACCCACAGGACCCCGGGGACGTCCTCGTACGGGACTTTACCAAGAACTGGCTCTCCTCCGCAGCCCAGTCTGCAGTGGCAGTCGTGAACTAGACTGGGAGTCAAGGACTCGTACCTAGAGAGGCTGAGTGATGGTTTCTTTCCACTGTATGTGTGTCTCCCTTTTGTACCCACAGGCGTGAGCGAGCAGGAGCCCTCGAAGCCCAGTGAAGAGAGCAGCTGGTGAACAAAGCTGTGCTTTTGTTTGAATCCATTTCTCCGGGAGTTGGAGAAGGACTTAAGTTTAGAGGAACACAAGTGTGAACGCCAGCGAGGCGCATTGAGAAGTCTTGTGAAAATAAAAGGAACTGTATCTATATTCTTGTGCTTGTTGTGCGTCCTTTCCCCAAAGCACAACCATGTCAGGCAACAGTCTGAAATCGGTTGCAGTCACTTGCTGTTAACTTTTAAAGAACTAAGGTGCTTAAGTGGCCCATTTTACCTGAAGGCTGAGGTTTTTTTTTAAGGTGCATTATCTTAATGTAACTGGCATCACTGCTCTGTATTTATATAGTTAGCAGTATCTATAGTTAACAGGTAGTGCTATATTTGTACTCCAGAGGTTCAGTCTCTCACTGTCTTGAACAACCCAGGTTAACAAAAATTCAAATTACTAATACAATAAACTTATCAATAAAGTAACTTTTTAATTAAAGTAAACTGTCAACAAACTGGTTCCAGATGAGCTACATGCTAATCTGACTTGCACTGACCAAAATACATCCAAAATAAAATATACAGGGTGAAGATTTTTATTCCGTAATTCTGACATTATGGTTCTAGGAACAATCAACATGAGAAGTAATCCAGTGTCTATTTCTATTGGGCATCTGTTAAACTGTTGCAATTCTTTACAATGAAAATAATGCAAGCCAAAGGTTGAGGCTTACCCTATAGAAGTGGATCTGACCCGTATCCATTGAACTAACTTGACCTTTAAAGATATCTGGCTATCTGAGAAATCCTGCTTCATAAAATACCCCATAGTTACACTTGGGCTTTAGCCAGGCACAGATGTCTCATACATCTCTCCCAGTGAAATACACCCAGTCAAAATACAGATTAAGACACAAATACACCCAATCAGAGTCAGAACACCACGAACACAAAAAAGACTAGAAACACAAATATCAGTCCAGCATAGACAAAACATGGCTGAAATTCACAGTGCGATGCTGACAGAAGTGCTTAGAAAATAAAGAGGAAAAAATCATGATATATTGCACTGAAGGCTGCAACATTTAAGACAGCAGTCTGAGAATATAGTGGTGAGCTGTCCAACATCTGTGCAGCATCTGGTTTTGCAATGTCTGGCTTTTGTTTGTACAGCGGCAGACTTGGCTTATGTGGTTTGGTTTCCATATTCCAATACAATTAATGTAATTATGACAAATTAGGAGACCTCAGAATAAAGGTTTTTGCTGACAAAAGTGTCTTTTTCAGACAAATGGTCTCAGAGTTCCAGACTGAATGTTGAAACTTCCAGGCTTTAGTATATGCATGACAATTACTCCCTTTAGACCACAGTGTCAATTAAAACTTGCAATTCTAGGAACTTAAAGGGGAATTTCAACCATTTTCAAAATTCAGTTCAAATGACTGAAATGCAGTGTAAAAATATTAATTGTATATATACTGTACATTAAGACTATATACATTAAGATTACAGAGGTGGTGAAGATGGAACCAGGAGTCACAAGGTTTTAAACTCAAATATAGCCATTTTATTTACCATCCAAAACCACCAGTGACCCTGCATGTGTCTTCTGAGGTGTTTTAGGTCAGGTTGATAATGGTGAAGCAGCAGTGAATCTGATAAATATCACTCCTTTGGGTCTATTTTGCTTCGGAACATGTACTTCTCTGCCAAGAATGTACTTTGTAATTCTGTTTAAGGTCAAAACCAGGCAGAATATTAATGTTTTCATATAATGATAAAAAGCCCTATTGTGTAGTAGCTTTTAGAGGCATTGAGCTCTTCAGACGTCTGGTTCCAATCACCACCACCATATGCAATTCTGGCTCGATAGGCTTTAAAGGACCATTTCACATCCAACCACTCGGGACGACTTTACATCTATCTTACACCACTAAATTATGGAGAAATGTAGAAACATTGGTGGAACTGCCCATTAAAAAATCTTTATGTGGCCATCATGTCTTTTTTTGTATGGATATGAATTTGTTGAATAACTTGTCTTAGTATTTTTATATATATTGTTATTTTCGTTATGTACCATTGCTGTTTTGCTACAGAGCTATATTTGTTGTTGTAAATAAATGTTTGACATTGACATACCCCTGCATTCAGTCTTGTCCTGGAATGTGTTCATGGGGCACCTGGGAAGACACACTCCATTGTATCGGACTGCTGCAGGATGCCAACACGATATGCAGTCATCTGCATCCGGCCCATCGCAGTCCGCGCAGTCACTATGACAAACCTTACACTTCTTTTCTTGCACATTTGTGAAGTAACCTTTGGGACAGTCATCCAAACAGTGGCCCTCATGCAGAAAGTAGTACTGCGCACATTCTAAGTAAAAAAAAAAAGAAAGAAAGAGAATAGGAAAGGGAAACAGGGACAAATTTTAGTGTGTTGTGAATATATAAATGGACCTATAACTCAGCTCTGAGGAATGCCAAGCAGCAAATGTTGTCTGTATATGTGGCAATCAAGTAACTGTTACAATCTGTCATATCATTTGACGTGTCTTATTATTTAAATATGTCAATGTATATACATGTACATGCATTTCCAAATTTCCCAGTATGTCTCAGAAAATTTAACAACTCTGTTTCTCAGTGTCGCTCACCACTGCATTTGCCATTTCGGTCACACTGGTTGCAGCTATGGGGACACCCCTCACACGATTCCCCTTTGACATAGGATCCAACAGGGCAGTGGCCCACACAGCTGTGTTTGTAAAGGAGGTGCTGCTTCTCACAGCTCAGACAGTTGTCAGCACTGGCCTCGCACAAGGCACATCCTTCAGCACAGCTATGGCACTCGCCACCACTGGAGTAACCCCTGTGGAGAAGCAAACAAATGTATATGTGTGACAATGCAGTGTGAGAGGAACAGTGGGGTTTATCTGTTCACATGTCCCTAACAATCAGCCAAGACTTCTTCAGTTTTGTCCTGAAGTTATGGGTCTAACAGAGGTAATAATCCACCGTCTCAGTACTGTGAAAATTGCACGTCTACATCACACACACTCACCTCAAACCGGTCCTTTTCTGAAAGATACAGGGGATGAGAAGAGATATTCCATACCTTTCACACTCTGGGACACATAAGCCGTCCTGTAGGTAAAGCTGGGCTTTGTCAGACCTGCACCTCAGGCATCGATGAGAATCCTGGCAAAACACACAGCCCGGCAGGCAATCCTCACAATGCCAACTTGTCTTATTCCCATAAGTACCCGCTGGACAGGACGACACACACCTCTGCTTGTCTGCTACTAGGAACATACCTATGGAGAACACACAGACACACAAGAGGGGAACTTTACAGCGGATCTTCATCTTAAAAAGAATTTTTTTTTTCTATAGTACTTTTTAGTACATTTTAGTTACACCTCATGTGGAAATCCCTCTGTAGATGTTTACCTTTAGCTTGTATTCAGTTAAAAGGCTCTTAAAATCCTTAATAAAAACTTGAATTTCACTCGAAATTCATAAATAAATAACTTAAAACTTAACATATATAAATAACTTGACATTTATCTAAAAGACAACTGACTGTTCTTCTAGAGAAGCTGTGAGCAGGTGTCAGGCTTCTAGAAACATGGTGGTCTCTCCTCACCTGCCATCCACACACACTTCTATTCTTCACTCCCCACAAATTTTATTTAACTGTTTTTAAATAAAAATTAATCCTGGCACCAGTTCTAACTCTACTGAAGCCTTAATCTTGATCCCAACACTGTTAAAAAGCAACTGATTTTCCCCTTCTGCTCTTTCATACCTTGAAAATCTGTAAACTGTAGGTAATCTATTGGGTGCTTTCCAAATATCTCCCAGCCCCTCGGTGTACTGATACAATTACTTGTTGCTGGATGGGTGCTGTGGACAGTAAATGGACTCACCTTCCTTACAGGCATTACACTGGTTTTCCTCGTGCCCCGAACAGAGCATACAGGTAGAATGGCACTGCTCGCAATCCCCAAACCCTACAGACAACACATAGATTTGAGATAGTTTGAGAAGAACCAAATAGGAGCAGGAATGTCATCCAAATATATTTTCTACCACATGAGTGGTAAAGTAAAGTGGCCCCTTACAGTCACACATGAACACAGAAAAGCACACAGTCTGAACTTCCTTCTCCGCATTTAACACATTCACCAAGTGAAGCAGGGGCCTGGCACCAACAAGGGGTGCCCGGGGAGCAGTGTGTGGGGACGGTGGCTTACTCAAGGTACCTCAGTGATGACACTAGCAGTTGGGATTTAAACCCACAACCTTCCGATTGCAGGGCCAAAGCCCTGACCACCAGGACACCAGCTGCCCCACTCATTATAGTAACTGAGCTCTCATTATAGTATTCAGTGCTTGATAACATGGAAAAAGGAAAAATGCTCATTAATGTCTATGTTATGGAAGGCTGCATTTGTCATACAGACTGTCTATGTAGTGACAGCAGAACATCTCATATCCCATGTGCGTGCAAACCAGTCCAAAGCTTTGGAGACTGAATGCCTAAAACTGAGGAATCGTGTGTTTTTGGGACTCCTGGGCCTACTTGTTCACTCTGACCATTCAATGAAGAGTTGCCTTACTGTTGAGGAATTTGAAGGGGGGGCAAGTTCCTGCTTTGCTGAGGTCGATGCACTTTCCGTCCACCAGCTGCATGCCGTCTTCACACGAGTCGCAGTCGTTGAAGTACGGACCGCCACACGAGCGACAGTCAGAGTGACACGGCTCACACTCCTTTCTCACGTCACCATAAAAACCCTCCATACAGCTGCTCACACACACGCCACCTGTGGATCAGATGATTGTGCATATTCAAGCAGGCAAGCTCATAAAGAAGAGCCAGTAGAAACACAGGCAGCTGATTCTACTTCCGTTTAGAGAAACTGTCTATTGATGCCATATAGACTCATCCCAGCTTAAGGTGAGAGGTGAGCAGATGTCAGGCTTCTACCAGCATGGAGGTCTCTCCTAACCTGCAATGGATGGTGATTGGCATTGTAGATGGTATAGAAATGCATCATTTTAAAGTAAGTAAATGTTCATTTAATGGAGAATTAAACACAAGGCCCAAACCTCCCTCAGCCCTCCATATTACGCTCTCACAGAGGCCCCCAGCCTCAGATTGAAAACCTGCACTCAAGCGGAGATAAGTGAAGATGTACCATTGCATACGTCCTTGAGAGCTAAGACGTCTATGGCCAATTTAGCCCTGGAAAAACCCAGATATACTACCACCCGCGTCAAGTTCATAGATAAGTGTATGCAGTGCTCCAGACAAAATAAAAACTTTAGGAGTTATTGGATCTTAAACACAAAATATTTGGGAGCCAAATTATTTTTTTAAGAGCCATCATCTCTGTCAAATGTGATATAGATAAAAAAATATTGTCATGGCACATTTTGTCTCCAATCTTATCCCATATAAAAAGTGTTAAAACAAAACAAGAAATCACTAAATTAAACTAAACTAAAATGAAATTGTTGCCAAAGTAAAACGTAGTGTTTCTCGTGTAGTTAATGTTTATTTTAGAACGCGCTCTGTCAGCAGTGTGTTCGAAAGAGATGTGTCGGTCGCGAACGAGTCGGGTCTTTGACTAAACTTGGGAAAACGAAGAGCCATTTGGGCATAGATATACAATATTACTAGACTGACCACAGACATACAATATTACTAGACTGACTACAGACATAGAATATTACTAGACTGACTACAGACATAGAATATTACTAGACTGACCACAGATACAGAATATTACTAGACTGACCACAGATATAGAATATTACTAGACTGACCA
>JBBJLS010127651.1:0-17081 GCA_037577275.1 Bryconaethiops microstoma | reverse complement strand
AAATAAACCTACCATTAAAATGATACTGTTCTGAGACTTTCCATTTCTTTGTCATTGGACAAACTTACAAAATCAGCCAGGGGTCAAATAATTATTTCCTCCACTGTATGCATGTAATTTCAGTGATACTATGGCCATGCTCCAACAATTTTCTGCTTCAGAATACACCCATATATATAAAACATAGGAAAATACAATGACCTTGAAATGCAGCAAGTATTTATAGTGTCTCAGTGTATTGAAGCATAATCTGAGCTGCAAGGACCTTGTCATACTGCCTATTACCAATGAATGATCTCTAGACTCTGCTCAGAACGAAGGCCTACCGTAAACAGAAAGTACACCAGCCCATTTTATTCACTTATTTTTAACTTCTGTGCTGTACTTAACATTTACTGATTTAGCAAATCATTTTAGTTAGCACAGGCTTTGAACAGATTACAACCAATGTCTGTACTGCATTTCTTGATGATTGTTTCTACCACAGTTTTTCGCACCACGGTTTTTTGAAGTGTATCACAAAAGTCTGACAAGAAATACTGCCGAATGACTTCACACAGAGACCTGGGCATGTGTGTGCATGCATTTATACATGTGCCAATATGAAATCTTCTGACAATCTACAAAACATGTCTAGCATTACTTGCAATCGTGGTTTAATCCCACAGTACAGCAGGAACAGAAGACAACCAAAGCTTTTTTCTGTTTACTCTTAAACAGCTCAGATACTTTAATCTGCTATGACTGTCAGTGTGACAGAACAGCTTTTCACCATTTGACAGGCAGCGTGAGATATGACCGCACTGCCCTTCAAACTCAGTCACTTTCATACAAACTCACTCATTTAGACACACACACACACACACACACACACACACACACACACACACTTGGACAAATATATGTGAACACACAGACATACACATTGAAACATATCTGCACACACACACACATTTACACCGCGTGAACATGTACACATCAACATATACACACCTGAACACATTTGACAACACACAATAAAAAGTACTGAAATAGCATTTTACAGAGGTCACTATTAGAGGTTAAGACACTAAGGAGCACAAACTTGAACATATCTGCACACACACACGCACGCACATATACATAGAAAAGTACTGAAATAGCACTTTAGAGGTTAAGACACTAAGGAGCGAAGTCTCTGTTGTGCATACTTGTGAACCAGCCCAGGCCTGGTTAGACAGGAAGGTGTCTTCCTGCAGATCACTTCTGGCTCAGGTCTAAGCGTGGACTTTCCTCACATTTTAATAGCTCGTGGCGCCCGCCCCAGTCAGTCAGGTGATGGATCCCGGTGTTACTGTTCATCAGGAATTCAAGGATTTCATCAAGGGCAGAATGGAGCCCAAGTGCACGCAAGGCTTGTTCTTTACACGCCCAAGTCACCATACCTGCTTTACATCCTCTTGTCAGAGAAAGGGGAGTCTAAAGACAGGCTGCGGGGGGGAAGGGTGTATTTGCTAGGTTAAATTCTGCACAGTACATATCACTCAAAGCGAGAGGGCCAGTGGAGCTGTTGACCCAACAAGCACTTGACTGCCCAGTTTAAGCGTGTTTAAATCGGGATCTCCGTTTCCAAAAATCAAGAACCGTTGCTATTTCTGTTGCTCTAAAAGGTTAACCGAATGCACGCCCGTCTATCATAAGAGAATAAGGCAGTAATAGAGAGAATAACAAGCTTGCAGTGCAGTGTAAAACGACTGGATCGCTGCCGTAAATAAAGAAAGTCATGCACATACCTTCACGTCTGAAGTCACTCAAACAACTTCTGGCCAGCTCGTCCTCGACTTACTTTAGAATGACTTCCGCAGATGCGCACTGAGAGCCCTGCTCCCTCCCCCGCGCGTGGCACTCCATTAGGGGTCACCCATACTGGAGGTCACGCTGCAGTACTAATACTTTATCTTTTATGTTTAGGACTGTCAGTATCGAATAATATAATAATATAATATTGTAATAATATAGTAAAAATAAGTACTATAGTAATTAATACAGTAATAGCAATATAATTAAAGTTAAATATACTATATAAATATATAATATAGTAATGAATAAATATCCTCATGATTGTTTTGACGA
This sequence comes from Bryconaethiops microstoma, assembly GCA_037577275.1. Classification (NCBI taxonomy): domain Eukaryota; kingdom Metazoa; phylum Chordata; class Actinopteri; order Characiformes; family Alestidae; genus Bryconaethiops; species Bryconaethiops microstoma. Next base: position 14,969 of record JBBJLS010127651.1, on the reverse strand, counting down.
TGAAGTAAGCAATCATTAGTTTGTACGAAAGACAAACATTCAAAGCAAACATTCAAAACAAACAAACAAACAAGCTAAGGACTTTCTAATTCTAAGGACTTTCTCTTTTGTGCATAAAAAATAATAAACAAGCACATTATGACAAAGACATATAAGCATTACACACACACACACACACACATACATATATATATGTTTTTTTTTTTAATTAATTAATTAATTTTTTACATTTACGGCATTTAGCAGATGCGACATACGCTAGTGTTCAAGTAGTCCACATCTGTTCTCGATTTCTGTAAAGCTAAACCTAAATCATTATCCGCTATTCAACCAAGTTACTGCCAGCTAAGTTACACACCTTAACAGATCCTGTCAAAGAAAAGTCAGAGGTTAAAGCATAAGTAAGAAAAACATGGAGCTAAAAGCGTAATGTTTTTTTATGAATAAAGTTAAAAAGAAATTAGTAAGCAATAGCAAGAGGCCTGGTTAGTCACCAAGGTGCTCCTTGAAGAGGTCAAGAAGACAGCAAGGGACTCCGCACCTCTGATCGGAAGAGGGAGTTCTTTCCAAGACGAGCATTTCAAGATGAGCAGTGCTTGGGCCGGCAACCCGAGAAGTGAGAAGCTGCTTGATCAGTGCAGATAAGTAAGGGAATATATATTGCACCTTTAAATATAACGATCCAAGTATTTATGTTAAATGTTTGATCGTATGTAAATTCCTGTATTGCCCTTTCCATTTACGTTAAAGACTATCTGGACACTGACCTTATGGCCAGTAGATGTCAGTGTTAACTGGCTGGAATCAGTGAGGATACACGGCTCTCTGCATGTCTCAGCTGACCTAGGGCATTTTTTCAGCAAGGATTTTTCAACAATTCAGTATAAGAATTTCAGTCCTTACTGCAGCCCCAATTTTCTATTACACTTATTATGTATTACATTCTTTAACCTGTAACTACAACATGTTTTATATTTGTGGTTTTAATACTGTTGTTGGAGTAGCATCATCGCCACCACCACTACATTTTCATCAGTGTTAAAATAGTAGTAATGTTGCACACTATCAATGATTAAAGCAATTTAACCTATTTTAACCAACAAGTAATTTACTGGAATAATTCAAGTTCTCAGAAATGTAACTAAACAGCACATTTCCAGAAAATATTACTGATAAGTATTACAGTTTCCCCTTTCTTCAACATGTACTGCTTAATTTAAGAATGAGCAACTGTTTGACTTAAATTGAAATTTGTTAATTTGATTTCCCACATTTTTTGTAGTAAACCCAATCATGTTTAAAAATTGTACTTTGTACATGTGTGTATGACTTATCTCTTGGGGGTCTGTGTGTATGTGTGTATGTGTGAGAGAGAGAGTGAGAGAGAGCGGTTCAGTGCGTTTGATAGCAAATGAGGAAGGAGGTGTTGCTTGTGGATACATAAAAAGCCATTATCACTACTACTATTATTAGTACTGCCTTCAGTGCGTTTAGTACGTGAATATTTTCACCGTTCATCATTATTGGGTCTAGACTAAAAACCTAAGGTAAGGATTTTTTAAAATTTGGATTTTGTATGTTGGCAATGAAAGGCGCTGCCATGCATCTCTTTAAAAGACACAAAAAATAAATGAATAAATAATAAATAGAACATCCATTTGTCATCTTTCTGTCATCTTTTTAGAACTACAGCATTTGATACATGAGTTTTCTCTTCTATTCAAGTCCTGACAGAATAGATGTGCATTCGGAAAATATCTGAACCAACAAACTTTCACTGTTCAGTTAGATGTACAGTGAATTAGTAATCAAATGACTAATAAACTATACATTTTCTTTGACTAAGCAAGATGATTTTTTTTCTGAAGAGCCCATTATACTTTTTGCTTTATACATTTTTATTTGCTCTTTAACAGCTATGTCTAGATAATTATGAGGGTTTACTGACTTATTCATTTGTCTGTTGTGTTTTCATTTTTTGGAACTCATTCTTTTATTTAAAACACACTTTTTCTCAGGATGTCTGCTAAACAGTGTGTAGCTCGTAAAATGGCCTTTGCATGGACTGCTTACTCCAAACCCTGTCCATCAAACGCTTGTGAGATGCTCACGCTTGTCCTTCTCTGTGTCCTCATCTCCTCAACCATCTCAGCCCTGCTGTTTGTGTGGATGGTGTTCATTTTGGACTATGAACCCCCTATGGCTGGCATTGTATCCGCGGTGTCTGCATTTGTGATGCTGGTACTGTTGATTTTGGTGCACCCTGTCCGCTGTGTGATAACAGTGACTGTACCTACACTAAGCACCAAACAGGGCCGTAAGATCATCTTGTCCACTGCGCTGCTGTATGCTATCACCTGTTGTATATCCAACATCAACCACAACATGAGCTGCAGCCTCCACATGCTGAAATGCAGCACAGGCAACATCACCCATGGAGTACTGGAGTCCATCTGGGTGCCTAGGAAAGCTCTAAGTGACATCAAGGATACACTGAGCAATCTGCCCTCATTTGAAAGCACTGAGTATTTAATCCATTTGAATGATAATAACATGGATGTGACGGTCATGAAGAGGAAGCTCTCTCAAACATCTGACAGCATTCGAGAAGAGCTGGCCCAGGTACATAGCAGAATGACCCAGTATTCCCGGGTCCTCAAAAAGATAATTGCCGCACTGTTTGTGCTTTTATTGATCAGCAGTTCAGTGGCTTATGTGAACGGCTACCTGACACACATCAAACATGATAATGTGTATCAGTCACACCAGCTAATGGAGGCTCTGAAAAAAGTGAGTAGTGATGTCACGCTTCCCAAGAGCTACAAGAAGAAGCTGGTGAAGACCTCTGGTGTGCGGATGAGCGCCCGAGAACTGAAGCATGGCCTCTGGGGGTTGCTGGCCCTGTTCATCCATGCCTTGATTTGTGGCATCATGATTGGCCTGGACCATTTTGTCTACCAGTCCCTGCAGTCGCTTCTGGCATGGGCCTCGGACGTCCCAGAGATACGTGGTACTGTGAATGTTAGGATGACAGTGAGTACAACACAAACTATACTTACCTAGTTTATGAAATCTAGTGGCTGTGTTTCAGCTAAGAGCAAAATGCATATACACGGACAGACTGGGACAAAAAAAAAACTGCCCTGGCATTTTGGGATAGAATGACCCACCACACACAATTATGCACACCACCCTTTATGCTCCCATGAAGGTGTATACCAACAAAGTAGTATTCGTTAAATTGTGAACTCACCCAGTCAAAAATGATGCAGTTAAATATTTTAATGAATATCTGGGAAAAAAGAGAGGGCATTCTGTATGTGTACACGTGTGACACAGAGAGAGAGAGATTTTAAAAGCGTTCATAAATCATAAATACCTACAGAAAAGCTGCCTCTAACACCATGCCCCAAAAGTTGCCTTCGACTCACACCCACAACTTCACTTTCAATAATACGATTTAGTTCAGTATTGAAGATATAAAAGAACAAATTAAAGGTCTATTGTTTTAGCCAGTGTACTCAATGTGTTATGAATAGCCGCTCTCCTAGCGGTAACACTGACGATATCATTAGCTTATTTAGACGAATTTTGATGAATGCATTACACCAGCACAGGGACCAAAGCGAAAGGGGGTGGTGTTTAAAAAGTTGATTGGGCCAGCCCAGTGTCAGATCTATGTGTCTTATGGTCTGGTCAGACCAATAAATAAATAAATAAATAAATAAGAGTGTGTCAGCCCAAATAGCATGTCGGCCCACCGGGAAAATGCCCGATATGCCAGATGGTCAATCCGACCCTGTGCATATACAGAGTATATAGAGACTCACTGTAAAGACGTTCAAGAATAAGCTTTCAAGAATATTTCCTTGACCCCTCACGATCTACCCACATGCCTAACAGTTAGCAAAGGTCAAATATTAATGCACCCACATGGTCTCATTTACAGCCTCTTTCTTAGAAACAGCTGAAGCCTAGTTCTAGCTAAATACACTTTTTTAATGAAAGGTTCTCCCTGAGTGTAAAATACAACACTATAATTTTATTGTGCTAGTTTTCCAGGAACATCAATGAACTGAAAATTACTTTTAACTGTAGTTTTAGCGGTACGCTAATTGGTGTAGAACTTTGAACATGAATTTTAAACAATTCCAGAAAAAAGTAGTAAACTGTCACTGATGTGATAACTCTAAAGTCACTGGTTTGGTACCCTCAAGGGACAGCTTCAATACCTTTATAGGGGAACATAGTTGTAACATATTTTGTTGCAGTTATATTTTTTAGGATGCACTGACTCCATACACACTTTTAAATCCTGTTATTTCAAAAAAAGTAATTATATAAAACGATGCAAGCAGGGTTTAGAAATACTGCTAGAAAGAGTTGTCCACTGACAGGTTTTTCTATATGATGTCTCCAAAGAATGGTTTGTGACAGTTTTGCTTTTATAGTTGTTGTATAACTTCAAATGTTCAAAGCAGACTATTCCACTATCATTAATTATTTGTTTGTTTGATTTTCAGGTAAAGGGCACTTATGTTGGTTTAATTCCCCATTACCTTGATGGAATGAATGAATATTATTCCTACACGCTGCCTATGCTGCCTCAGGAATGTGTTCAACTGCTCTCTGCACCAGATCGCTCCACCCTGACCTCCATTTGTGTCTTCCTTGCCATTGGTTTCTTAATGCTGCTGGGTGAAGTGTTTGCCCGCCGCCTCCGGCGCAAAGTCTGTGCCTCATTTTACTGCAGACGTGAGGAACAGCGAACTGAATATCTCCTGTATAAGATTCTAGAGAAAAGAAAAAGAGACAACACTGATTGATTATAATTAGTCATCTGTGTACATTTTATGGAATCATTTTAACTAATATCTTATATCAGCAGTACACTTTGTACTTGGGACAATTACTTGTACTGTACATGAATTTCTTTGTTTCTTCATTAAAATTAATTCACATACATTGGCACTAGTTTGCATCTCATTTATACAAAAATATTACTGATGTCAGGCACAGTACAGTCACACTCATTTCATTTGTGTATTTAACCTATAACATCCTTAATCCAATATTACCATGATTACATTATAGTTCCTCTGCTTGATCCTGGAGGAGAATTGGTTTTAATTCAAATCCCTTTAGAAAATGGGCTCATTATTTTAAAGTGAAAATGGGTACAAGTCTCTAGCAGCCTGTTTTTCTGATGCTTAATCAGGACTCTTGTGTTAAATAGTTGTTGTTTTTTTAGAAGTCTTACATTAGTATTGTCCCAACAGTACATAACCAGGTTGAGAAGAAGAAGACTTCTGCCTGTAAGAAGAATCGGTTGTCAGTGTAAAAGTGGAACAGAATGATGAGTTATGTCCAAGTCAAAAATGTGTTTTGTTAAACAGTGTGTTCTTGTCATGTAACGTCTCTGAGGCTGTTCGACTCAAAGTTCAGACAGGGTTCACTAATCCATGTTTCTTGACTCTGTGTGTCTTTTACAGCAGTGTAAGAAAGGAGACGTATGAAGAGAAATGGAGAGAGGACAATAACAGCCATAAGCTCTACTGTACTTGCTCACAAACAATGTGAAAGAAGTAATCTCCCTAAAGCTATAACTAGCTTTTCAGGCAACAGTTATGTGTATGTTGCTTTGTATATATCGCTCTATGGGGAGTAAATGACAGCATAGGGACGTTATGTTGATCCTCATGAAGAAATGTGCTGCTTTCACCAAAAAAACAATTTATTTTAAATAATAAAAGAGCTGAAAGACTGCCTTTTGTACACTACGGTTAAGTTTGTGTAAGTGTAGAATTACTCAGATAAAAAACCTGTCAAGCAGGTTTTACTGTCATTTCAGCCATACACACAGTACATTGTGAAACGAAACATGTCTCCAGGACCATGGTGCAACACAAGAACAGAAACAGAACGCCACAAGAGCACAAGTGCACACAGGACAAAAGGGAGGGCAAGAAAAAACCACAAGGGCAAAAAAACAACTGGACAATACGACATTTAGTGTAATCGACAGTAACTACAGTCTGGATGAATACAGTATTTTGACAGATACTGTATTATAGCAGCAGAGAGTTGTGTGCAAAAACACAGAAGTAGACAGCAACAGGACAGAGAATGTGCAGTGTAATAAATAAATAGGTGTTTACAAAAATAGGTGTTTACAGAGTTGTTCAGTGGAGGGTGTGTTGGTGGTGTGTGTGGAATAGGTGTAAAGTTTATGTTTCAGTTCTGGTAGAAGATTTTGATGGCCTGAGGGAAGACACTGTTTCCCCATTCTGGCAGTGGAGGCCAGTATCAATATCAATGGAATGTCCTCACAAATCAAGTAATATCCTATGTGTATTTGTATGTGTGTATGTGTGTGTGTGTGTGTGTTAGACATAAAGGGGAGAGAGATGGTGTGAGAGCAAGAGATAAAGAGAAATGAAACTACTGCATGTGTTATCAGGCAGTGTGCAGAAGGGACAGATTCGGCCTCCCATGTGAGAAGAAAAAGACGGTGAAGACCAGCATGTAGAAAGGGTGCTCCATCCTTGATAAGCTCTGCTGGGATTCCATTCGGACCAGCTGCTTTGCCGTTCCGGGTTTGAGAGAAGACCTACTTCAGTTTGAAGAGACTAGGTCATTCAGACATCCACAATTGGACGGGGAGTTGGGGTAAACCGCAAGGCAGTCAGTAGATACAGTGCTCGGCCTGTTGAGGAGCTGCCCGAAGTACTCCTACCAATGATTAAGTGAGGCGGGCTCCTCTCTCAACAGGGTATGCCTGTCAGCAGCCTTCAGAGGGCAGGGAGCCAAGTGCGTTGGACCGTACAACACCCGGATTATGGTGTAGAAATCTTGCTGGTGATGCTGCTCAGCATAACTCTCAATCTCCTTGGCTTTGTTTTGCCTCCATGAGTTCTTTAAGTGACTGGTCTCTACCTGGACATCGGTCTTCAATTTCCGAAAGTGTTCCTCCTTGGTCGTAGAGCAGGGATCCGCCTCAAAGGCAACATGCGCAGCATTCTTTACAGAGATCAGTGAGAGAATCTGATCATTATTATCGTCATCTTGGCGACATCCTTTCTGAAGGCCGATGCTCTCTTTTGCAGCACAAGTGATTGCCTGCTTGAGCTTGGACCATTCACCCTCCAGATTTGTGTCACTGCAGCATTCGAGTCCATGGAGATGATGTTGGAACTTATATTGATAATCAAGAAGCACCTGGGGATCTTCCAATCTGCGTACATCATACTTCCGACGGTTGTTAGTTAGTGACCGATTCTTATGGATCGGCTTAAGTTTGAAAAAAAAGGCGCGAGAAGACCAAACGATGGTCTGTCCAAGAGTCATCTGCACCTGTTAGTGCCTTCATGATGTGTACTGAGGGGTGGTCCTTTCCAGGCACAATGATGTAGTCTAGCTGGTGCCATTGGCGCAACCGAGCATTCATCCAAGTGGTTTTGTGCCGATTCTTAAGTTGGAAGAGTGTATTGGTCACCACCAGACCATGAGCAACACACAGTCCAAGGAGTAGTTCTCCATTGCACTTGGATCTACCAACTCCATGTCTGCCGATTACAGGTCCCCAGGTCTTATAGTCTACACCCACTCATGAGTTGAAATCGCCCAATAGGACCAGTTTGTCTCAGGGGGGCACAGCAGCGATCATCCTTGACAGGGTGTTGTAGAACTCATGCTTCACCACATCATCGTACTTCATTGTCGGGGCATAGACGTTGATTACATTGAGATGATTTCCGTTGTCAAGTGGAATCTGGACAGTGGTTATTCACTCATTGACGTGGATGGGAAGGAGATTGTGTTCGCTGACAATCTTGGATTTTAGAGCGAAACACACACCATGTACCTGTGGCTCGTTCTCATCTTTTCCTTTCCAAAAGAAGGTGTAGCCATTGCAATGCTCAAATAACTGTCCTTCACCTGCAAGCCTAGTCTTTTGAAGGGCGATATCGTACCCAGCTAACTGCTGAGTGATCAGACCTGTGCGCCTCTCAGGTCTCTCAGTATTAAGGATGTCTTGCAGTGTTCGGACGTTCCAGGTTGCTACCTTTAAATATCTTGTTGAGGGTTGTCGACCACATATTTGTTGGACGCCTGCTGGTCATGGTGATCTAGCCAGGTGTGGTGGGAGACCGTTGTTTAGCCCACCTTTTCTAGGGCCTTCCCCATACGGAGGGAGCAGTGCATCCCTAAATAGGGCTGCTCCGTTGCATGGATAGCTGCAGAATCTCCTCGCTGTCTCCCTGGGTTCGGGGAGAGATGACGATCTGATCCACACCGCCATGATGGATGTTGGGAACTAGAGGCTTCCAGTGAGTCACACCTACCCCTATCACATCGCCACAGGACTCTTCTTTCGCTGCAAATTGTTGAAGTGGTGACAGATTCATGACTTCCACCCACACTATCTTGACCCTCCAGGGGCTGGGTCCACAGCAGAGGAAACCTGAGACGGTGGAGTCCCCAGGGGCTGCAGACCGCACTACCGAAGGAGACACTTGCGAGTCATCCTTGCAGGATTTATATACCACCGGTCATTTATATACCACCGGGACGGTTCGCCTGCACCTGTTGTGTCAATTCACCGAGGATAGAAACATTGCTCCGCTGTGGATACCAGGGAGCTTTGGACCCACCCTTGTTGGATCTTTTGCAGGCTGGTGTTGAAGTCAGTGCTCTGTGCTGTCACTGTATGCCGTAGCACAGAGATTTCAGTTCAGTACAACTAAGGGATCCAATACAAATAAAGGAAACTAAAACATATTGATCATTAATCCTCCTTCCCCCCCAGGTATTTTTCTATACCAAACCCAGAACTGTACATCAGACTGCCAAATGGCAAAGCATGATTCATCCCTCTAGACATCATTGATTATTTGTTTGTTTGATTTTCAGGTAAAGGGCACTTATGTTGGTTTAATTCCCCATTATCTTGATGGAATGAATGAACATTATTCCTACACGCTGCCTATACTGCCTCAGGAATGTGTTCAATTGCTCTCTGCACCAGATTGCTCCACCATGACCTCCATCAGTGTCTTCCTTGCCATTGGTTTCTTAATGCTGCTGGGTGAAGTGTTTGTCCGCCGCCTCCGGTGCAAAGTCTGTGCCTCATTTTACTGCAGACGTGAGGAACAGCGAACTGAATATCTCCTGTATAAGATTCTAGAGAAAAGAAAAAGAGACAACACTGATTGATTATAATTAGTCATCTGTGTACATTTTATGGAATCATTTTAACTAATATCTTATATCAGCAGTACACTTTGTACTTGGGACAATTACTTGTACTGTACATGAATTTCTTTGTTTCTTCATTAAAATTAATTCACATACATTGGCACTAGTTTGCATCTCATTTATACAAAAATATTACTGATGTCAGGCACAGTACAGTCACACTCATTTCATTTGTGTATTTAACCTATAACATCCTTAATCCAATATTACCATGATTACATTATAGTTCCTCTGCTTGATCCTGGAGGAGAATTGGTTTTAATTCAAATCCCTTTAGAAAATGGGCTCATTATTTTAAAGTGAAAATGGGTACAAGTCTCTAGCAGCCTGTTTTTCTGATGCTTAATCAGGACTCTTGTGTTAAATAGTTGTTGTTTTTTTAGAAGTCTTACATTAGTATTGTCCCAACAGTACATAACCAGGTTGAGAAGAAGAAGACTTCTGCCTGTAAGAAGAATCGGTTGTCAGTGTAAAAGTGGAACAGAATGATGAGTTATGTCCAAGTCAAAAATGTGTTTTGTTAAACAGTGTGTTCTTGTCATGTAACGTCTCTGAGGCTGTTCGACTCAAAGTTCAGACAGGGTTCACTAATCCATGTTTCTTGACTCTGTGTGTCTTTTACAGCAGTGTAAGAAAGGAGACGTATGAAGAGAAATGGAGAGAGGACAATAACAGCCATAAGCTCTACTGTACTTGCTCACAAACAATGTGAAAGAAGTAATCTCCCTAAAGCTATAACTAGCTTTTCAGGCAACAGTTATGTGTATGTTGCTTTGTATATATCGCTCTATGGGGAGTAAATGACAGCATAGGGACATTCTGTTGATCCTCACGACAAAATGTGCTGCTTTCACCACAAAGTTAACATTTTTTTGAAAAATTAAAAGAGCTGAAAGACTGCCTTTTGGATACTTTGGTCAAGGTTTTGGTGTAAGTGTAGAATTACTATGATAAAAAGTCTGTCAAGTAGGTTTTACTGTCATTTCAGCCAATACACACAGTGCATAGTGAAACGAAACAATGTGCCTCCAGGACCATGGTGTAACAAAAGAACAGAAACAGAACGCCACAATAGAGGTCTGCAACAGGGCGGGATATCCGCAGGACCTGTGGGATGCAGCACAAAAGCATACGGTGCAGGTCTACATTTGAGAGTTTCTTGCGGGAGTGGGCGGGAATAGGGAGATTATGTTCGCGGGAGCGTGACAAAGACATTGTACTTTGGACTCGCGCAAAGTATACATTTGAATTGAATACATTTTACAGTTTGTTTTTATGTGGGGAACAACATATGTGGTAGGCGACCTAACCTGCTGATGTTTGCGTTGCACGGGGTGATGGTTCACGAGGGTGCTTGGAGTCTGATTTCTTTCATTTTGACTGTGAAATGTTTCTGTTGAGACTGTTTAGATATTTTTTTAATTCAGCTATCCTAGTTAGACACATTGTTAGCCAAATCTACCCTTATATAAAAGACATATTTAATTTGCAGCCAGAGTCGTGCCCACATAATATAGCCTATGTTTCATAAATTCCTGTATGTCAGTTAGGCAAAAAATAAATTTGATACCTTATTTAATTTTTATAAGCCAAGATATTTAAATGTGTCTGGTATTTTTGGCCCACCCTATACTCCGCCAGCCTTGCTTGCAGGATTCAGCAGGCGGGAGCAGGACAAACCATAACAGATGTGGGTGGGAGCGGGTCGAAATATTACACATTTCTGCGGGAGCGGGCGGGGGCGGGACAAAAACTTGTGGGAGCGTGTGGGAGCGGGATGAAAAATCAGTCCCGTGCAGACCTCTACGCCACAAGACCACAAGTGCACACAGGACAAAAGAGAGAGCAAGAAAAAAAAACACAAGAGCAAAACAACAACTGGACAATACAATATTTAGTGCAATCGACAATAACTACAGTCTGGATGAATACAGTATTTTGACTGAGAGTTGTGTGCAAAAACGCAGAACATAAGTAGATAGCAACAGGACAGAGAATGTGCAGTGTAATAAATAAATGGGCATTTACAGAAATTGTCTGAGTTGTTCAGGGGAGGGTGTGTTGATGGTGTGTGTGGAATGGGTGTAAAATTTATGTTTCAGTTTTGGTAGAAGATTTTGATGGCCTGAGGGAAGACCAAGAGGTCATGGGTTCGAATCCTACCTCCAGCACACCTCCACTGGGTTCCTAAGCAAGACCCTCAACCCCAAGCTGCTACAAGGAGACTGTCCCCTGTAGTTAGGGAATGAAAGTGTCTGATAAATGCTGTAAATGTAAATGTAAGACACGGTTTCCCCATTCTGGCAGTGGAGGCCAGTATCTATGTAAATGAAATGTCCTCACAAATCACGTAATATCCTATGTGTGTTTGTATATTTGTATGTGTGACTGTGTTAGACTAAAAAGGGAGAGAGATGGTGTGAGAGTGAGAGATAAAGAGAAATTAAACTACTGCATGTGTTATCAGGCAGTGTGCAAATATGTCTGTTTTTACAACCATGTTTAGATAGCAACCATAATAGCAACTGTATAATAGGAAAAAGAGCTGAGTGTCTGATAACAGTTTATATATGCTTTGTGTAGAACTGCTCTGATGACGCTTTAAATTATATGTAGCTGGTCAGAAAATTCTTGTATTCTCTTTTATGAAGCAGCTTTCAGGGGGCGGGGGGTAGAGGGTTTGGGTGGGGAAAGCGCGGACGTGCAGGACTCGGGACGAGCGCTCTGTCTGTGCCTGCGTGGTCGGTTCCTGGCGGTGGCCGGTACACTGTCGCCTCTGGTCGTCGGGGGCAGTGTTGCCAGCTTAAAATTATCGCATTTTGAGAAAAAATATCGTACACATGCAATTTCCATTCTGACGTTGCTCAGAAAATCTGCTTCAATAACACATTATCACAAACTCTGCATATTATAGAGTATAATGCCCCTTTTATCTACAGAACGTTTGTAAAAACCACCTCTGGGCAGAACAGCGCCTCTACCTGTGTGGAGTGCAGGATGAGTCCCTACACTGAACAGCCCAGAATATCATTTTTTACTTTGTGCGTCACCACATGTTACATCGTGCGTTGATTGGCTGTAAAGGCATGTGAGAAAGGCACGCAGTCTTATACAAACAGAAATCTGCACCTTGTTGTGCTAATGAAATAACTTAGCCATAAAACGAAGGGCTAAAATGATCGTACATTATGGGATTTTTTAAATTATTGATCGTACATCGTACAGAGGGTAAAATTATCGTACAAATATGATAATTATCGTACGTCTGGCAACACTGACCCGAGTACTAAGGGGCACATGGGTCTGGGCACGAAGTGATGACATCATGGTTTGCTGTGTGACTGGTGGTTGGGCGTCTAGGCAACCCAGGTGTGGGTAATGGGGTTTCATTAACTCCTTACTGGGTTGCTAGGCACCTAACGACATGTCTACCTGTCTTGTGTTGGCTTTTAGTTACGCTGGGTTGCGAGTTAATTGTCTTGGTCGTGTGATTGGCTATGTGTGTGTAAGTATGGGTTCAAATAACCAGCCATGAGTCGGAATCATTGTGTGGTTACCTAAGTCATACTGTGTGTGCTGTTGGGAGTAAGTCTTGTTAAAAACAGATTGCAGCTGTTCTTCGCCTGGTCGGTGTACAAGAACGGAGAGGAAAGTAGAAGGACTGTGAGGACTGTGTTAGTGGTTGCTACTCCCTCTCTCAGTGGCTGTGAGAGCGATAGTTTGTGCCTGGAGGGCCTGAAGTGCTGTGAATCCGGAGACATACGGGTTACCCCTCTTCTTTGTCTCTTTCCCTATCTATCTGTTACAGGCGTGACAGCAGTGAGCCGGAGAGTTCCACAGAGAACGGAGCAAGTTGATTCTGCAGCAGAGTCCATTATCATTAATGGGCAGAACTGCAACAGTAAAAATGTTTGTTACCGAAAATTAACTACCTGTTCACAATGATACCAACCGCACCAACCACTAGATGGTTCAACCTACTGAATTCAATAACTAACCAGTTCTACCGGAAAAAGAAAAAAAAAGAATCAGATTAGCTACATTACAGAAACGAAAAACTCAAAGAGGATTAGAAGCACCAAATTTTGAACATTATTATTTAGCAAACCAACTACAATATGTTGTCAACTGGATATACCCAAACCAACAGAATAACCAGTGGTTAGAAATAGAACAGTATGAATGTAAAGAAATCTTACTTGCGGAGCTACCATTTCTTAGCACTGCAATAAAACACCACAATTGTTTTAATAACACTGTAATCTTAACAACCTTGACAGCCTGGTGGAAAATCAACAAAATTTTTTAAATAAATATGAAACCTCACAAACACACTCCAATATGGCATAACCCAGACTTTCTGCTCGACAAAAAAACTATTTTCTTTAATGCATGGAAACTAAAGGGTATCACACATCTTGAACACCTTTTCCATAACAATAGTTTGATCACTTTTCCACATCTTACTTATATGTATGATATTGGAGATGAGCAGTTTCTTCATTACCTACAACTCAAAGCTGCCCTGAAACCTAAGATCAGTCTATCTTACAACAATCTACAACCATTATATAAAATATCTACAGCATAATATCTTTAATATCAAATAATATCTTTTATGTTTACTTCTGACAATGAATTTTGGCTCCAAATCTGTAGGAATACCTTCACAATGACTAACAACACTAATCTTCAAGTTATACAATATAAGGTGATCCACAGAGTACACATTACCCAGCACAATATGTACTTCATAGAAAGTGATATTTGTACATATTGTACTCTAAAAACTGCAGATGACTATTTCCACTCCATCTGGTCGTGTCCTCCAACTCAACACTTCTGGCAAAAAGTCATCAACACAATCTTTTATTATGGATTGTAGTATTTCACTATCCCCAGCCCTCTGTTTGCTTGGTGACGACTCAACAATAAATCCATCAAACCCAAATTTCAGACCTTTACTCGTTGCCATGGCTATTGCCAAAAACAATCCTGCTAAACTGGGAAACTAGTAACACACTAAACATTGTGCAGTAGTCAAACCTGCTCAGAGAACACATATTAATGGAAAAAAATAACATTACAGCATCAATCTTCATATTTCCAAGAAGGCTGGCATCCTTTTATCACCCTTTAGATTTACCTGTGAACTAACTCCCAACAAATACATACGTTACATTCCAACTTAAAACTTATAATAAACTAACTTTATTAAACCCCAACATTCCCACACATCACCTATTTTATCCGATACAAATATACACACATCCTTATGCTATTTATTGTCATGACTCCCCTCGTGTTCTCCAAAGCGTTCCAAGCAGGCGCACAGGCAGACTTCCATTCTTTTCATACTTTTATTTAAAAACCAACCACAAAATAAAGGGCACAATGGCCAGAATACTCTTCCACAGCTAAATTACGATGCAGAGAAATATAATTATTCCAACATTTATATTTATTTGGTTGAGTGACAGACAATTTAATCGTTGATAGAGGAGAATGTAACAGTAGGAGTTATGCCCAAAGGGGATTAATGCTGTATTGTTGTATTCAGACAGCATAATGATACAGTATTTCATGTTCCTATACCAGTAGTTCCCCTCAATTTTTTCAGGTTGACTAGTAGAACACTTCAAAGCAGCCAGTGTAGTTATCATAATGTGTAATCAACAAACAAGCGTGGAGTCAGAGAAGTCATTATGCAA
>JBBJLS010127576.1:0-17085 GCA_037577275.1 Bryconaethiops microstoma | reverse complement strand
CCTCCCTCTCCCCCATCACTCAGTATAACTGTCCTCTCTCTCTCTCTGGGTGGGTAGGGTGGTCCTCCCTCTCCCCCGTCACTCAGTATAACTGTCCTCTCTCTCTGTGGGTGAGGTGATCCGCCCTCTCCCATAAAATGATTAAGCTTCTGTCTTTCCTCCACAGCTGCTGTGTCTCTGCTCTGACAGTGAAAAGAACAACATACTTCTCTTCCACTGTGATTCTGAATAAATAAAAGTGGTGTGCTTCCAGAGAAGCTGGCATTGGCATCACTACAGCGAGCAAGCCGAAACTGTATTGCTAATATAGTGACCAGTGTCCGCTCAATTCTGTAGTCCACCTCCTTTTCCTGATCCTCACCTGTGTTTAGTTTGGGCTCCTCCTGGTTCCCGTTTCTGGCACTGTTTTTGTCAGCCTCGTAACCTTCAGTGTTTTTTTGGTCCTGTTTCTGCAATGCTCTGTTTCTGTCCTGCTTGTTATTCAGCTTAACCCTGTCAGTCTGATGATCAGACACATTACCATGTTGTTGCAGTGCAACAGTGTAAACTCAGTCCTTAGCAGCAGGATAAGAGTGTAGACAGTGAGAAGGTTTCTTGTTTAAATGAAAGAAATGAAATGTGATTGAAAGCCATACGGAGGCTCAGCGTCACAAACGCAGTGTGTAATAACAGCGGGGTGATCTCTGCTCTCTGAGGGCCCAGACAAAGGCCTTTGAAGACAGAGCCACAGTAAAAGGAGTTTAGTGCGGAGTCGGGAGGTTTTTGTGGCGTTCACCACTGAGAAGGGAACATGATGACGGATGAGGTCATCACTGTTAGAGGAATAGCGTATTGCTGAAGCACCGTTCAGGGGATCCATCTCCACACAGCTGCTCCAAACCCCATCAGCCTGATCCTGTAACAGCATGTGAAGCGAATTATCCAAACCAGAGCTTTATTCCCTCTCACTTTCTCCCTCTATGCTCACGGGCGTTCCCCTGGACTTGTTTCACACGGCCTGTTCCAAAAGCACATTACAACAGATTATAAAACTTATGAAATACCCAGACTCGAATCTGAGTTAGGGGCTTTTTTATGGTTGAAAAAAGGGTGAAACTCCAGGATGATTACATAAAACGCTAAACATTACAGTGACCATTTGCTCCTCCTGAACACACATGAAAACAGGTCACAATGGAAAATCTCCTGACATCGACAGCAGGAGCTCCACTGTTTCCTTTAAATCAGAGCTAATACTGTTTAAATCAAAACCAGTCTGTGTTGCAATCAGTTAAATTACAGTTCAGTGTGTCACACTGTCAAACAAAACTGAACCAGAAGCTTGATGTGTTGCATCTCGGTGCTTTCATCATTTTTGCATTTCTCTGGTTTCTGGTGGCTCATTATTTTACTTCACAATCAGTCAAGTAAAGACATCCAAACCAAATGTGAAGCATCGCACCAGCAGATCAGAAACACCACGGACCTCTTCACCATCTGCTGGTGTTTTCTCAGACCTATGACTGACCTTCATTCTGGCTCTTACTGTTTCATGTTGGTTTTTGTTGCATCTTACTGCGTCTTACTACCTCATATTGCTCCTTACTCCTTCTTTCTATATATTAATACTTACTCACTTTTACTGTTACTGCGCCTTGCTGTCTCCTATTCACTTTTATTGTGTCTTACTGCTCCTTACTGCTTCTTCCTACCTCGTAGTGCATCTTACTCCTTCTTTCTATCCACTGATACTTCTTCTTACAGTCTCATTCACTTTCACTGCCACCTACTGCTCCTTACTGTCTCTTATTCACTTTTACTGCCTCTTACTACCTCTTACTGCTTCTTACTACCTCATAGTGTCCCTTACTCCTTCTTACTAGCTATTAATACTTCTTCTTACTGTCTCGTATTCACATTTACAGCCACTTACTGCTTCTTACTGTCACTTATTCACTTTTACTGTCTCTAACTGCTCCGTACTGTCTCTTCCTCACTTTTACTGTCTCTTACTGCTTCTTACTGTCTCTTATTCACTTTTATTGTCTCTTACTGCTCCTTACTGTCCCTTACTCACTTTTACTGTCTCTTACTGCTCCTTACTGTCTCATACTCGTTACTGAATTTTTCTGCTCCTTCCCACCTCTTAATGTTCCATAATGTCTCTTATTGCCTCTTACTGCTCCTTAATAGGTCCTATTTACTGCCTCTTACTCACTTTTACTGTTTCTTCCTCAGTTGTTTTGCCTCCTACTGCTTCTTACCGTCTCTTAATGCAACTTATTGCTTCTTGTTATCTCATACTGCCCTGTCAGTTATTGCTTACTACTTCTTACTACTTTTTATTGCTTTCTCTTGTCCCTTACTTTCACATATTGTTTCTAACTGCCCCTCACTACTCCCAACTGTCTTTTACTGCCCCTTACTGGCTCTTGACGTCTTACACGCCTTACGACCGCATATTACCTCATACTCCCTCTCATTGTTCTTCACTGCACCCATACAGGTCTTATAACCTTTCACTGATACTAAAGTCTCTTTACTGACTTCTATGGCCCCTTACAGCCCTTTGATACCCCCTTTCTGGCCCTCACTGCTTATTCTTGTCTCCTGCTGCCTCTCAATGTTTCTCATTATCCTCTACTACCCCTTACTGCCCTACACAGCATTCAAAGCCCTCCAGCACCTCTGATGGTCAGAAACCTAATCTGAGCATTTTAATCTCAGGTCTGTTTCTGGATCAGGGGACGTGAGCAGGGTTAAAGATCACTGACCCAGTGGTTCTACTAGAGTGAGGACATTCAGTTAGAGTTCAGCAGGAATACGATCCAGATTCCACACATTCATACAGTACTTGAAAAGACCACAGAAAGGAGGTATACTACTGACAAACAAAGAAATAATTTTGAAGACAATATAAAAAGCCTTCTGCTTTTTTGATAGCAGGAATCTGGCAATCCATTGTAGGTTCTAATCTAATGAATGACATTCCCATCGGGTTTGCGGTCAGCTCCACCAGTTCAGAATGAAAAGGAGAATGCGTTTTAGGAATATAATGCGTTATAGGAATGTTTATCAGTAAATATCAGTGACTGCAATTAAAGGTCAGCTGTATTGGCTCAAAGAAAAACTATGTGTAATCAGAATAACTTGTTTCCTTAAGATTTTTCTCATTTTTTTTCTCCAAACAAAATCAAGCGTGGACTAAATGTGGTACCTAATATGATCTCGTCCAGGTGGGTGAAAAGTGTAAGTTCGTCCTGGTGCTGGGCAACAGCGTCACAAACCTCATCAGTCACTGTTCACAGCTCTAAAAACAGCCCTCGGATCCAGTTCTGCTAAAGGATATAAAGCAGTTTAGTGGAGTTTAAAGCCTAAATGCAGAAGAGGCACTGCAACTGTATTCACTCTGCATTCTGGTACACACGCGCACACACACACACGCACACACACACACACACACACACACACACCTTCACTACTCCCTGTAACTCCAGGCTGAGGAAGCCATCAGTCAGACACTAACCCTTTCACACCACAGATGGTTTTACTAAACAACTTTTCATTTATTTCCAGTTATTTACAGACATCTGGGCCACTGGCCAGAAGAGCTCTGTGTTTAGCAGTGATGTATGTATGTATGTGTGTGTGCGTGTGTGTGTGTGTGTGTGTGTTCAGTCCTGCTTCAGCCTTGAACTCCACCAGCACAATGTCATTTATTTTATCTGTTAAAGGGGAACTCCACCAAATTTCCAATATTCCACCAAAAATGTCATGGCCAAAAATATTGGCATTTTAAAAAAAAAATAACTCACAAGCTGCTCACAAAGATTGTAGCTGTAAACATAGAAGGGTCATTCCATTTTAAAACATGGTATGGACAGAATAACTGGCATCCTTTCTCCTGCACCATTCAAATAATCCTTCATTGTAATCAATTTTTCTCTTCCACTTAATCTCTTACAGTTTCTACAGGGTGCCAACAACATTGCCTGGTCCGTTTCTTTTTTCTGTGTGGAATAGGATCAGATTCTTATTTTTTCAATTTTTGATTGTTGTTTTAGTGCGAAAGGAAACACATATGAACAATAAATCATTTGGATTTCAACAGTTATCTGGAAGAACTGATGCATTATCTGTAAAAACTGCCAATATTTATGGCCATGGCAGAAATCAAATAGGTAAGATTGTTAAGACAGTTGGTCAAAGTGGGTTTGGTGTGAAACGTTAGTCAGGGCTGGGGTCTATGACGGTGGGTGGCCACTAGAGGCCACCCTTGTTTAAGTTGAGTTTGGTCATTTGTTTCACCTGGGTGTCTTTATGGTTTAAGTGTATGTGTTTTGTCATTGGTGCGTTGTGTTTGTCTTGTTATTTAAGGGTTTTGTGTTTAGTTTGTGGTTGTCTGTCAACTGCTCATGTGCTCTTGTTTTTCCCTCCTGTCTCCTTTAGTTATAGTAAGCTATAGTTCTAGAGTTTGGCTCTCATGCCTGTTTTGTTTATTGTTCATTTCTGTTTAAAATAAAGAAACGTTATGCCGCATTTCGAGTACCCTTGGTGTCAGTGTGCCTGCCCAGCATGTGAGGAGAAGGGGACGCAACGTGACAGTTACGTTCTAGAAAATCTTTCATTTTAAGATTTATAGCTCACAGCGAGTCATTCTGTGTCCTAAACCACATCCACAAATCTGCTACACCTTAATGAGGAGCTGTATGTGCATTGAGCAGGCTGAGGGACATTCTGGGGTAAAAGGTTTGGGTGGTTGGTGGCTTCTTGTGTTAGCAACGTTAGCCCCATAGCAAACACTGAGCCTAAAACATAATGAAAATACTTCAGCTGTTTATAATTCAGTAGACAGCTGCTGTTTAACTAATTAATAAATTAAGTAGCTAGTTAGCTAATCACAGGAACAGTGAATAGTAACCCAAGATTTCCCAGTTGTCTGAGCCTACCCTTCCCCCTTCACCAACCAGTAATGATAGTTTTACACACATTTGACCAGGAGATGTCGCCTGTGTGCAACGTGAATCACTTTCTGAGATATTCAGAACATTCTCACTTTCGGAAACAATTGGTTCAAAGCTTTACTAGTAACAAACACTTGCTCAAGTGGATATATGTTCTAGATAATCTGCGATCCCCACCTCCATCAGGAGTGTTTTTGAGGCAGACATTTGGTTCTATTAACCACCACAGTGAAGAATTCTGACTCAGTAAGTTTCTCTAGAACGGCGCGTTTAGATGTCCACTAGAAAATTATTCAAACATTTTAGAAGATCTCTGGAACTCCAATTTCTGGAATGCATGGTATGGAATTTTTTGATACTGCATGATACTGAAATGATTCAGTCAGTGCCGTACAAATGCTGAATTTAAATAGCAGAGGAGAACCCTCAGGACCTTCTAGGTCTTAAGAGAAGGTCCGATAATTTTTGGGAACCTTAAAAACACACATCTTTATTCGGTTGAATCATGTTTGTATCTACTATGTAACTCTTAGACCTGCAGTTCAACTCATTATTTCGTTTTGGTTGGAAACCAACATGAAATAATCAAATTAAGATGATGTTCTTGTAGCTAAGTGAGTCTAGCCAATCACGTTGATTTACAGTGGGAGAACGTCACTCTGGCCCTTCTGGAAGATCGACATACTTCACTGACACGTGCACATGAGAGGCAGTCTCACCAGTGGGTGTGTATCAGAGTGTAAACAGCAGCAGCTCTATGCCAGTACTTTTCACTGAAGTAACTCTAAAAATGATACATACAAGCTCTAATGCATGTTTCTATGTCTGTTACAAGACATATGTCTTTTGAAGTTTTGGCAAGCTTCAGATGTCTGTTTTAAATTTAGAACCAACAAAAAAAGGAGCAGCACCTACCAAAACCAAGAATGTTACATACAACAAGCATTAGACAGTACATCCTAACCACAGATACACTGCATAATAAACCAAAGGGCCGATCACAGTAACATCAGTCCTAAATGCCCTGCTGATGGAGCTGATCTAAAGGAGTAGAGGTCTGTTTGAACCTGTCAGACCTAATATAAAGTTTCTAAAACAGATACAGCTGTGCTTCTGCTTATTTATAATTCAGCACCTCAAGAGTCAGTAATGCCTCACAAACAGCAGGGTTTGGAGGCTCAGTGATGAAAGGGGCAGGCGAATGAAAAGCCTTTGTGTTCAGTTTTAATGGATTTTCTTGTGTTTAAAAATGAAAGAATAAGAGAGAGAATAATAGAGGCAATCAATCAGACAAAGTGGAACTGAGGGCAGAAAACGTCTATCATACCAAACTCAATTCTTCAAACTTCAAATGGATTAAAGAGCCCATATCATGGAAAAACAAGCACATTACCATAGCAACCATGTGAGATATAGTAGCAACCATCTAGCAACACCCTAGCAACCACGCTGGATACTATAGTAACAACCTAGCAAAGTCCTAGCAACCACCAAAGATAATACAACAACCTGCCAGCAACACCCTACCAACTACCTGGGATCACATAGCTACTATTTCGGAACATCCTTGCATCAATTGGCTACTGACAATAAGAGGAATTTCATAAGTAGCACAATCATTCAGTCCCTTCATGCCACAGTGGCTTAGCCCTGCCCATTCATCCTACAGCAGCTGCGCCCACCCTTTCAGCCCACAGAAGTTTAGCCCTGGTCATTTTACCTATGGCATTTTAGCCCCACCCATTATGCCTACATTAGTTTAGCCCCATACAATTGTGTAAAGTGACCATTTTTGTCATACATGAACAGCACGAAATTCTTCTCTGTATTTAACCCATATTTATATCGACCCCACTATTTTATGATCGCAGGGGCATTGCCCTTACTACTAGGCAACCAGCTGCCTAAGTTTAGTGCCACCCATTAAGCCTTCAGTAGTTTAGCCCCGCCCATTCATGCTGCAGCAATTTGGCCCCACCTATTTAGCTTACAGCAGTTTAGCCCCACTGTTTCAGAATACAGGAGTTTAACCTTGTCCATTCATCATACAGTAGCTTAGCCCCGCCTAATTAGCCTACAGAAGTTTAGCCCCACTCTTTTAAGATACAGGAGTTAGGCTGGCCCATAATCATAGCACCTTAGCCCCGCCCATTCAACCTACAGAAGTTTAGCCCTGCCCATTAAGTCTACAGCAATTTAGCTCCACTCTGTTGAAGCTGAAGTTATAAGAGTGTTTCACTCCAGCCTGCTTTTTAACAACAGGACAACAGGACAGCCAATCAGATCAGAGCTCATCTACGTGGACAGGTCTAAAAGCAACAAGCAAGAATCATGAGTTTTGGATAGACAAACCCACACCAACATCATCAGTAGAGCTCAGGGCAAATAAAATACAGAATGTAGGAAATGGACTCAATTCAGTAAAAAATTCTCAAATATTGTGACAGAAGGACACAGTGTGCTCAGCTAATAATAATTAATATGACCAAATTTTGAAGTTAAAGTATTTTTATTCGGATATGTATGCATCAGTGTATTGTGGCTTTTCTGGAGATATTTTCAGGAAAACAATGAAAGCTCGAAATGAAGCGGTAACCTCAATTAAGAAGAGCGGAAAGCTGTGAGCAATCAGAGGGTGTGTGAAGAGGAGATAAGAGATGAGGAACTGAAGAAAACACATGTCTATGTCTATGATGACATCACTCTGTGCAGAAGATCCACATGGACTGCAGATCATGACAGAGATTACAAGCACACTCATTACTGCACAGTCCATGTCTATAACCTGCTGAACCTCACAGTATGTTTAAAGTGATGGTTCAGGCAAAAACGTTATCCCTCCATCAGGGCCCCTCCTTTATTCCAAATGTAGTCAACCAGCAGGGATGGCAACCAAGGGGGGAAAAAAAACAGGATCATCCAGTAACTGGAAATTAAAGGACATGTCTTGCTTTGTTCCATAGTTTTGGAAATCAGTTCAGTGTGCTGCACAGAGACATACATTTAAACTTTTCAATATTTATGGTAACAGATATGAAGTGACGTAGGAAATACATTTGAGGAAATGTAAATTAAATAAAACTGAGAATAAAATAAAACTGGGGCATCTGGTGACCTACTGGTTAGGGAGATGCCCCTGTGATCAGAAGGTTGTGGGTTTGAATCCCAGTACTGCTAGCAGCAACCTTGAGGTTCCCTTGGGCAAGGTATTCCGTGCTGTGGTGTGTTCACGTATGACAAATGGTCACTTCACTAATGGTCACATAACTGATACTGGTGCCATGACAAGGATTTTAATACATTATTTATACCAGTATATGATTACCAGTTGATAAATGAAATTTGGTATTACTATCTCTCACGCCTAACTATTATGCCAGCCATACTAAAAGCAAGAAACAGATGAGACAAAAATGACAAGGAACGCGTATTAATCTGACGATGCTATTTAAAGTTTCACCAAATTGATCCTTTACGGAGGTCCTCCCAGAAATTTCAGGTTAATCAGCAATTTACATTTTAAACCTCTGAACAGAAGAAGCACAACAAATGGTAAATTGTCATCATACAGCCAAACAACTCCTTATATGGATGTTCTCCCGGTTTGTGTTGCTCCGGATATCAGAGGTCATGCTGACATCACACGCGAATGAACATAAAAAAACAAAAATGAACAAATTTCTTTTGTTTTAGGTCTTAGAAACAAACCCAAAAAAACACAAACTTTTTGAGCTCAGGAGAACGTTCAGGATAGTCTCCACCCGTAAGTGGGTGCCACCTCTTAACTTTTACTGACCGTTTAAAGACTGTTTGAAGTGAAGCTGTGGAGATTCGGAAACGGCCGGCACTTTTTTTAAGCTGTCAATCAACTCAGCTAGCTGTCAATCACCTGATCACCTTAAATATCACCAAACAACTTCTAGAAAACGAATTTATCGTATATAAAAATATTGGCATGTTTAGAAAGGCCACAAACACTTGTGGGAATGATAGCATATGTTTACACATACATCCAAAAGATAACCATAAAAACTATGA
This sequence comes from Bryconaethiops microstoma, assembly GCA_037577275.1. Lineage (NCBI taxonomy): Eukaryota > Metazoa > Chordata > Actinopteri > Characiformes > Alestidae > Bryconaethiops > Bryconaethiops microstoma. The sequence goes on along the minus strand of JBBJLS010127576.1, from coordinate 8,104 downwards.
TTGTTCACTTACATTGGAAAGGACTTGGTTAAAGGTTGCACTGCAGCCAGACGCCAGATGGCATCAGAGACATTGTGGCTTCACTTCTCCTCTCAGTCAAATAAAATATATTTAATTATGCTGTATTTGTCTCAAGAGTACCTGAAATGCAGAAAAAATAAAAAAAATTGTGGATCACCCCTGGCAGTATTGCAGGCAAAAACAAATTTAATTGCTATTTGAAATCTTAGTTCTTAATTCCAACCACTTTTTCTGTTAAAATCTGAGACTTTTACATTAGACATCACAATGTTTATGTATGGAATGTGTATTTGTTTTCACAACAAAGTCTATGGTAGACAGGAAAATAGGTTCCAGGTCCATGGTGAACTCTAAGAAAGGAGTTTTACTGGATCATTCCAGAGTTTGATTTGTTTAGCACATCCTGTTTTGCATTCTGGTGATATCCCCACTCTAACACACCGCCGCCGCTCGGATGCTCTCCGGACCCCCTCCTCACCCACTTGTGGAAACTATCCTGAACTTTTTTTTCTTCTTTTCTTTCTAAGAACTAAAATGAAAGAAATTTGAGCATTTTTGTTCTGTATGGGCATTTGCATGAGACGCCATTTTCAAAACTTGTTATTAACAATAACTTTGGTTCTGCATAACACAGGAACACCAAACAGAGCTCAGAACATAATTTTTCTGTGCTAGTATAACGGTTCCCACACTTTCTGTATGGTAGGCTAATGTCTCATTTGGAGTAGTGCTGTAAAACACAGTTTACATTCCACCTTCTTAGAGGAAATCATCTTTCCAAAGCTCTCACACAAAGGATTTGTTTGTAAAACTTGACTCATAAGTGCCCAGTGCATGCATGTATGTGACAATACAGAATTCAGCAACAGACATCTAACTATTAGAATGCTACTATTAGCCATAAGTCAGATCAGAGGTAATGACCCTGCAGGCTGTGTTTTGTAATTAATAATTAATAATGGCAGCTAAGCTATGATCCATCCATCCGTTATCTGCATCACTTAGACTTGGGCGGGGTGCTAGAAAGGCAGTCATCGATCCATCACAGGATAGACACACGCACTTAGGAAATTCGAGAACCCGTTGTAAACCTATGAAGACACTGGGAGAACAATCAAACTCTATAAGCTCTGCACAAGATTACAGCAGTGGCGTTGAAGGCAGTGAGGTTTCATATCCTGTTTTATCAGCGTATTTGAGTTCCTCTTGGGTGGGGCAGGCTCTTCATTGTTTGTTGGATTTTCAACTGCTGCAGTCATCACGAGCTTCCCCTTTACGCTGCATCAGTGAAAACGTAAGTGTCCAACTTGTGGAATTTTCTGGTAAAATATTACTGTGTTTCACTTAATGTCTGCTGCTACTAGGCATCTGAACATAAAAACTCAATCTGTAAAACACAGTGAATTCAGTACAGTTCTATATTGGTTGAATAAAATGTGCTGTAGAAGCTAAACATACATTAATCAAAATAGCAAAAACAAATTGATTTAATTTAAATTTGGCTACGGTCAAACTAGGGAAATTTGTCAACATTCAACTGAAATTTATCAGCACATTCAAATTGATTTGTATTTTATATGTCCATAAAAAGGAATCAGGAAGTCATGGGTTCAATTCCTGAGACTGCTAAGGCATTGCTTCCCGGGTGCTGTGTTCCTGGCTGCCCGCTGCTTCACTTGGTGAATGGGTTAAATATAGAGGAAGAATTTCACACCGTGTACTGTGGCGTGTTCAAGTATGACAGAATTTTCACTTCAAATTTAGTAACACAGTGCCACAAATAACCCCAAATTCATCACACTCATGGACCATGAATTGGGTAAATCATGAGAAATACTGCAAATGTCAAAGCTATGTGAACGGAAGACGACCAAAAGCATGTGCAGAGGACATAACTTCCGAACCTACAAAAATGACTAATAACCCTTTGATTTTTTCTGTCTCCTTTAGCATTCTTGAAGGAGGGCATAAAGCATACACATCAAAAATAACGCCAGAAGAATCATTTGGTGATCCTCCTGCTACTACATCTGACTAATATGTCATTTTATTGTCCAATTATTTCATTTGATTTTCCGTAAAGCACAGACCAATTAGACAACTTGAGAATGGCTGCGTCTCATTCAAACACGCTTCGCTTCCTCACCTGGAATGTCAATGGCCTACAAACTGCTCTGGATAAAAAAACTAAACAGCTGGATGTGCAGGATCAAATTAACAAAGCGAAGGATCCAACTGAGGTGAAAGATCTGGAAAATCAGCTTTTCAGACTGAAGGACCTTCGCAAAGAAATGACCAAGGCAGATGTTGTTTTCTTACAAGAGACTCACATTAAAAAAGGTCAGACAGATGTTTTCACGCCTTTTTCAGATGAGTGGCTGATACTTCAAACTGAATATAAAGAACCTGAAAGAGGGGTAGCTGTATTCATTAACAAAAAGATTAAAGTCACATACATCAACTGTAACATGGATACGGATACAAGTGCTTTCATAGTTTTCCACTGTTTATTAAATGATCAGCCATACACTTTGGTGAATGTGTACCACCATCAAAATGATGAAGAGACTCTCAGACGCCTGTCAAAGTATCTGCAGCATCATGCTACCGGACGGCTGGTGATTGGAGGGGACTTTAATACAGTATTCAGTCGCTTCCTTGATAAACAAGAACCAACAGTTAATCCAAATCATTCAATGTTGATGAAGCGCCTCGAGCCATTCATGAAGTCTCTTCAACTGGTGGATGTCTGGAGGTGGCTGCATCCTTGCAAGCGCTTTTATACTTTTTATGGAGGGAAAAGCCCTTCAAGACTTGACTACCTCTTTGTGCCAGAGGAGCTTCTGAGGCATGTACAAGCTTGTGAAATTGAAGATGTAGCCACAAATGATCACCTCCCTGTAAGCCTCCATCTGAACAATGATGGTATACCTCTTAATTGCTCTCAAACACCTGTAGACCTGTGCAAGTATAACTTGTCAAAACAGGGAGATGTGAGACGGTCAAATGAATACGGTAGAATTGACATCCACGCTCTGCAAATATCAGACACACAAAGACAGACAACAATACTTGCATCAGTGGACGAGAGAGTCACTACTGAGGACATTGAAATGACCATCATGTCCTTGCAAGTGTCAGACACACCAAGACAGGATGGAATACCCGCGAATGTGTACAAAGAAAATGTTAAGAACGGAAACCTCTTACAATATTTGCAGGTCTTGTATAGCAGAATCCTGGATGGATCATTTGATGTAAACAGAAATAATTTCAATGCTACTGACCCATTCAACTCTCACTTCTTCAATGCTGACTACATAATCTTGGCATCTATCCTTGCCAGGCAATTGGATGAAGCGCTAAAATCCGTGTCAGGTAGACACACAAGGCTAGACAATGAAAAGCATGTTGCAATGATGTACAGCTTTTTTGAGGCTCCACAATCTGTTGATCGGTGTCTTCTTGAAAAGGCTTTAGATAGTCTTTCCCTTTCAAAAGATTTTATGGCCTTCTGCACAATCCTTAAGAAGATCCCTGGTTCACAAAAATACCAGTTGTGTCCGGGTTGCCCGCTGACTCCATCCCTGCACAGTCTCCTTCTGACGTATGTAGTTAGGAATGATTTGGGTCTACACTGCCAATCAGACACCGAAATCCATGTGCACAAATACGTTGTTGTTGCTGTTGTTCGTAAGGGCAGTCCTTTAGGAGAACCAAGGATAATAGACATAGAGGAGATGCGTGTCAAAAGAAGCTTTGGAACATCTGACGCACACCGCTTACGAGACACCCCTACAATGAGACAGTCGTGCCCCAAGCCCACCCTGGCACACAAGGTTTGTAAAGCATCACTGAAAGCCAGGTCCCAAAGAAAATAGATACGTAGAGTTAAGGGAAGGAAAATTGTATATTATTGATATTATTCATTATATTCTATACATCACCTGTATGTTAACCCTGATCATTTTGAACATGTGTCTACTGAAAACCGTGTTTCCACCTTGAGAAGTTTGTTGTCATCAGGTTAAGGACTTCATCATCGTCAAATTGTCTGGAACTGGGTTACAGAGACTCAATACTATTTCAGACTTTGGACTGAGGGAAGAGTGGCAAATATATGCAACAGAGACAAGTATGAACTTGTTTTGCTGACTGAACTGAATTCAATCATGCACATCATTTTAAGAATTATTTTTTGTAACATCTTTCATCATATACTTACATAATTAAGCTGAAACTCCCAAGGACAGTCAACGGGCTGGGTGGCTGTTGTGGAAGCATGCTGGCTTTAGACTACTTAGCTGTTTGAGTTATTTACAGTAGCACTCAACAATTTACCAGTGATAAAGGCCTTACCATGTTTATTTTAAACTCAGTGCACTGAACATCACTAGTATCCTCTATTACTCATTAAACACGTATGATTTTACAGAACTGCTTATTGTAATTGCAACAAGATATTATGCATGAAACTTGTTCACAAGAGCTCATGTCTGTAAAAGTGTATGCATAGGTGACAAATCCCAGAAAAATAATGTAATAAAAACGCTGTAGAACGATGTAGTTCTTTGTCAAATTTAAAGCCCTTGTATGCTGTAGAATACTATACTATGTATAAATTTACTATGTTCTATGTATTCAAACTGAGTATTACAGTTCAGTGTTTTGCTGATGTTGAAGATGCAGCAAAAATATATTCTGGTGCATTTATATTAAAGAAAATAGTTTCTTATTTTCCATTTATGTTTGGTAATGGTAAAAACAACATATATATAAAGGAGGGAGACATTAACCCACACACTGGAATTTAATCATCATCTAAATTTATTGAGGCATAATGAATTCAGCTGCTTGAATGTAATGTGCATGGAAAGATAAACCACGAGTGTGGGACTGAGATGTTCTCAGGGAATATAATGAGCCTGTTTGAGAGAAATCTGAGAAAACTATGGCAACAATTACTGAAAAATTACTAAATTAAAATACTATGATGTAAAAATACACAGTACTGCGAGTTCTGGTCGAGCAGAAGGTAGTATCTACCTGCACTATAAATCTATAAAAAGCTTTTTGTGCATACATTAAAAAAATAATGTACACACTTCTGGAACAGCTTCAGCCCATACAGAGAAAGATAGTCTTTCAGGAACTTCTGACTAATATTCTTTTTTTAGCATTTTTAGCAGTTTGAGGAACTGATCTCAACAAGTTTTTGCACAAGAAGGGAGCATAAGTTCATGAACTCTGTGTTATACTAAAAGAACTCAGTACTCCGGCGATCGGGATAGTCAGAAACAGAGCGCAGGACGTGATGCTGAAACACCTCTGTTTTTTTGGTAATGCAGAATCATTATTAAACATTATTAATCATTAATGCATTATTAACAACGCTAGGAGAGAAGCTCCTAAACAAAGTCAAAGTCTCTCTCTCCAAACATGTACATACGAAACAGGAACATACTTCAAAGATGGAAAGCTACTCTCTTTGAACTAGTATAATAATTGTTTGAGACACACGTAAGATGTACAGCAAAGAAAATGTTCGTGTATTTGGAGGAACAGTGTCAGACTTGGGAGGCTATCTATAGTTCAGGGTGAGACACTTCAGAACGATATTTCCTGTCAGTCAGTGTGGTGAGCAGACATTTCCTGAGTTGCAGTTCTGCTCAATGGAAGAACACAGATCATTTTTACATATTTGTGTTATTGAAGCAAACTGCTTTTCCTGTAATGACACTCATGGGTGTAACTGTATCTTACTCTCAGTGTGGAGAACATCAAACCCTTAAAGTTTTGTTTGCAGTGATTTACAGTTTCCAACAGAAAAGGAGAAGTAGAGCTAAAATAAAACAGCCCACGCTTAGAGGGTCTCTGGGGGGTTTTCACTACATATATCACATTTAATACGTAATCACAGACTGGCCGTGCAAATCTACAGCTTGGGCTAGAAACAAATCAGTCCGATTTTATACAGATCTTACAGTCTGTTGTTAAGAAAAGAATCAGTTCTAGTCATTTGTAGATAGTAAAAACATGTGAATTAAGATTATTTTGATGGTATTTTCAGAGAGAGAGAGTGAGTGAGAGAGAGAGGGAGAGAGAGGTGGCCAGCTATACCATCCTGCCTGCCTACTTAGTTTTTTTTTTTTAATCAGTAAACATGGAAAAAAATAATGCTAACATAGATCAATGCAGCAGCAGACCTCCTAAAGGTTACTTTTTGTACATGTTCTGTTAATCTACAATAGCACAAAGTTTCTCTGTGTTCACAGTGACCAGCCAGTGATAATGACGCCCCCTCCTGGACGAGCTGTGCTCTGCAGTCTCAGAGTGAGGCCTTGCTGCTGTAGTCATGGCTGGACAAGATACTCTCACAATATGTTCACAGCTTCTGAAACATCATCGGAATGAATCCAGTCAGAATGACCCAGTCACACACTGTCCTCTGTCAGATGACCTTGTGTTGCTTCACTCCAAAACACAACATTTCACAACGCTGAGTTCATCACCGAGTCTGAAATCTCACTTTTATCCCAGTGCACTAAAGTGAAGCAACACAATTGTGTTTGTATTTCTCACCAATAGTGGGTCCAAAGAGACATCATGTACAAGTACAGAAAGAACTAAAAGGTTAAACATTCATTCTCATGTACTAGAAAGGCCATAGACATTACCCCCACTACACAGTGTTAAAGGGGCAATTCAAACACCCCCATAATTCAGTGCTTGAGTGAACAAAGTCATTCTGAGTGAAATGATTCATTGTTAAGTAACAGACACTCTGATTTGGAACCAGGGTCACATATAGAACAATGTTTTTCTGTTCAAACCCACCAGTGAACCTACACATATCTTCTACAAATGTCTTCTCAGAGCTTATATGGGAAGTTGATAATAAACACAGTGGAAAATCTGAACTGAATTTGTTTCTTGGGGGACTATTTTGCCTCACAACGCCCTGCATGCATCCCTCCACCATGAATGGATGCCAAAGCCCTCTCAAAACTCTGGTAAGACAAGAGCTCAGGCATCAGGCAGTGCATTCACAGTCATTTCATAGCTTTCTGTGAGGGAGCTTTTAGAGGCAGACATCTGGTTCCATTCACCAGCACTGTGAACACTTTTTCACACCAAACCCATTCTGAGTTACTCAGTTTACATCTTAAAACACTTAAATGCAGGAAAATTTAGGAAGATTTATGGAATTCCACTTTAAGGTATTATTTACGATTTAATACATTTGAAATCAGTTGGTAGGACATAAATCTCAGACCTCATTATGATTCAATTTGAATATGACTCTACAAAATGAACCACTAATTCACCAACAGAAAATCCAAATTTGTGAATAAAAGTTGGAAAAGAAAGTGTTATGATTAATAATGATGATGATGATGATGATGATGATGAATAAATCTTTTTATTTTTTAATTAGAAGTATTACTTATAAATGAAAAGTTAATAATATTGTGATGATTATGACCATGATTATTATTATTATTATTAAAGTAAAGAGGCCTGTTACAGTCACACTACAGCACACAGTGTGAATAATGTGAAATTCTTTCTCTTTATTGTACCCATTCACCAACTGAAGCAGTGGGCTGCCACCAATGAGGGGCGCCAGGGGAGCAGTGTGTAGAGAAGATACCTTGCTCAAGGGTAACTCAGTGGTGCCACTAGCAGTCCTGGGATTCAAACCCACAGCCTTCTAATCACAGGCCACCAGCTGCCCCAATTATTATTATTATTAAATAAAAGTGTTATATATAAATTCATTCATTCATTTATTTCTGTAACCACTTAATCCTTACTAGTGTTGTGTCTACCAATTTAGAATCCCCAATTCACCTGACACGCATGTCTTTGGACTGTGGGAGAAACTGGAGACCCGGGAGGAAACCCACAGCACCACCAGGAGAGCATGCAGACTCCACACACACACAAGATCAGGACCCAGTATTCAAACTTCCAACCCTGGAGGAGTTAGATGTAATGAAAGGTTATTATTATTATTATTATTATTATTATTATTATTATTATTATTATTATTATTATTATTATTATTAGTAGTAGTAGT
>JBBJLS010127503.1:0-17092 GCA_037577275.1 Bryconaethiops microstoma | reverse complement strand
TATATATACACAATTACAAAAGGATAAATAAGAAATGAGGTAGAACATAATACCTTTCAGTGTTAAAACCTTATTGCACATAAAAGATAGATACAATAGATTGTATCTATTGCACTTAAGTTGTATGAAGGTGATTAGGTGATATTTCTGTTAATTTTATTGAAAAATGTAATAATTTTGATCTGTTGTGTTTTTTTTTTTTTTTCTTTTTTCTCATTACTAGAAGTTTTCACATTGGTACTGTGGAAGACTCTAGACAAGCTAAACTAGGCTTGCCTTGTCTTGTTCACCAGTTAATGAGCTCTGTTCTGTAAGGGAATTGTTTGTATCTTTGTTGAAAGCTCGTTTTGTATAACCATGCAATGTCAGATGGGACGTAAAGCTCATTTGATTTATTTTCAGGCTGCCAGTACATGAATCCGCTGCTTGTCTGATGTGAAAATAAGTCAGTTGTTGTTTATGAGCGCATCCAAATCCTCAGGTTATGCTCTTCACCTGTGTTTGGTGAATCTGCACTGCAGGAATATTCCCAGCCTGCTTAATGACAAATCTCCCACTGCTCTACTTTTGAGGTGTTTTGTGACTGAGGACAAGCTTACATTTCTCCTTATTTCTGTTCTGTCAGCCAAGTGTTTACACTTTCTGTTAAGGCTTTGGTTACAGATGTAACAGTCTGTTATGCTGAAATATAAGAATGGGTTTTTATATGCAGTTAAATTATTGCATAAAGCTGTTTTTTTTTTAAGTTTCCATATATACCACCAGTCACAAGTTTTGGCACACAGTGAGGTTTTATACATTTGCATGTTACGTACTTAATATTTAAAAAAAGGCACTCTGTATTCTTTGAGAACAGATACATTTACAGTATGTTCACCATTTGAGTTCCTTTATTAGCCAGAAAATGTCTTCTTCACTACTGACCTATAAAAAATCACCTGATATAGTTATAATGTGAATCACCAGACGAGTTACATATTTAGCAAGCTATTAAGTGATGAAACTAGTGCGTTTGAAGTTAAAGGAAGGTCTAGAATTTGACACTGCATCACCACACAACCAGTTAAGAGGATCTCAGACATGCACTGTTACAGATTCTTCCATCGTATAAAGGAAACTTGTGTAATTTGAGATTTTCATTTACAGATGTTCACTCAGTGTTTAACAAGTATAAGAATCTGCAGTTTATAAAATGAATGAATAAATGAGAAAAACCTGTGGTGTGCAAAACTTTTGACTGGTAGTGTAGTCTGGTTTAAATATTGGACAGACCTTGTATGCTATTTAATCTCAGTCTCTCTCTCTTTTACTCTCACTTGCACACACACAATTCTCTTTGGTTTATCCCAGATTAAGGCAAAGCTTTGACCCGTGCTCTAATCGCAAATTACAAACCTGCTGCTGTACCCTGATAGGTTTTTATTTCCAAACTCACTTAAAAAAATATCAGCAGGGGAGAACATGCTGCAATTTTGAACACCTTCAAGGTGGAACCCACTTTAATTCAGGAACCGGTTTGGCTGCTTCCAGTCCAGCCCATTCAGGCCCTGTCTAGGCTTGGCTTGGATTTTGTTAGAATTGTGTGCCTTACATGGCAGACAGTGGCTTTGTTCTTTGTTGGTAATTCTCCACCCCGCTATTCAAGTCTTTCAAGGTACTCAGTATTAAAAAAGAGATGCAAAAGTCTTGAGCCACCTTAATTTCAAACACATTTTGCTTCCAAAGAGCCAGATTTGGTACATTGTAGTCTTGAGAAACAGTTCTTCAGGCTTCCTGAAGGACTTTCAAAGTCTTATTTTCAGTCCAGTGCCTGAACCTGACCATTTTCAGAGGAACGTTTTTTGTTTGTTAAGCTGCTCAGTGACCTACGTATGAATCATTCAAGCAGAACAAAACACGTCCAGCTTGCTGAGTGGTTGGAACTCCTTTATCCAGCCACCTTGTGTCTTTGGGCACTTAGCCTGTCACAGTAAAACATGTGTTCCCATTTCTTTCATTGAATCTCCTCAATATGTCAAAGGTAGGACAGTTTGACAGGCAAAAAATAGTATTTTGCACCAACAAAGTGATTCAAAGCGAAATATGCAGAAATGAGGGGGTGAAGACTTTTGCACAGTACTGTATTTGTTTAATGTTAGTACGAAACTGCAAATTGGACTCTCATTTAAGGTCAAATGCCAAATCAAAGAGCTACATTTCATTTGCAGCAGTGGTGGAAGAACAGCTGAGAACAAAAGAACAGCATCTGATACATACACACTTTGTCAAAAGGCACATTATAAAAGTATAGGTAGCATTAATCATGAAATAGCATTAATATTTCTACTAATATTTCTATATCATTAAAAAAGGATTTGTGAAAGTGGCATTTAAGTTTGGGACAAACTCTTTTGATACCTTAAAAAAAAAAGCCAGATTTAACTGGCTTGGCTCAAAATCCAAACTTTAATGTGCATTATTGTAATGAGATTGTCTTTTGGATCGTTTCTGTTGGTCCGTTCATCAGGAAATATTCACATGGGATAGAGGCCAGCTGGCGTTTGCAAATGCTGTAAAGAAATGAAAATAATAGATCTAACAGTCTTAGCAGGGTGTGATGTGATCAGGCTGGATCTGTGGCTTCAAAGTAAAGCTGCACGATATAGACAACATATCAGTATTGGGATTTCACTGCTACATATTGCGATTGCGCTGCTTTTCAGTATATTAAAGGGCCCATTTTATGGAATTGAGAAAGTCTTAACGTCTTCAAATACTGTTTCAGATGGGTAATTTACTCCCCTTTATCCATACAGTCCATATGTGGAAAATAAAAAACCCTATATTTAAATCTTAGTTAAAATATACAGTCGATCCCGTGAAGTTACGGTTCAGAGTCATGGATTGTTTCCTAGAATTAAACTAATAATTGGTCGTGGAAACCTCTAATATCCTTGATATGGCAATATGTAATTTTTCATACCTTTTAGTGCTAAATTATTAAGACAAATATGATTAACTCATTTTGAAACATAAATATTAATGTAATTTCAGCTAAATTTCCATATAAAATATAACTCTATAAACAGGGGTTGACATTTGCTGTGGTACAATGAAAATAAAATTATTTTTCTGTTCCTCGGTCGTGGTTCTGGGCGGCGGGGGGGGTTGGGGGGGGTGCACGCAGAGGTCTGTGTCTCGGTCGTGTTTCAAAGTTACTCAAATTAGGTACGCATTTGCGCTGTGATACTGAGAACTGCCGCGCATTTGCGTACCACATACGGCCATTTGTGCTTGCGTACCACTTATGTCATTCCCTGTCTATTAATGTTTTAGTACTGTCGAGAGAAGACAGTCACTGTATACGAAAACGTGTCTTGGGATGGTGAAATACCCCTGTGCTCAGAGGCGAGAGGTTTGAAAGTAGCCAATCCGTGAGCGTTATCACGATATTATTGACTTAAATCACCTTGGACTCGTCAGATCTCTGTTGATGTTCCTTTAAGAACCCAGTCGCCTCGGCTTCACTCCTTTAAGCTTTTCAGCAGGTCCATCACTTTCAGCTGCCCAGTAGTCAAGAATAAGCTGCCATCTCTCTCTCTTTTGCACTGTACTGTACATGACTTCTAATAATGATGATGTGGATGATAGTAGTAATAATAATAATAATAATACCTAAAGCATTACTCAGGTCAACAGGTCAATATCATCAGAGATAAGTTTATGTGGGTTTTGTAGTGTTTTTTGTGCTGATTTCAAATCTATGATTAGTTTTTCCCACACATACAGTTTTTGTGATGAAGCTAGTTATATATTGCATGATAGTGATATAATTAGCATATAATCATATACTAAGTGTTTTTGAAGAAACAGTGGTGTCTGACTGACACTGATCATTATATCTATGCCACAGTGTGCGCCTATCTGACTTTGTACTGAAAATATTGAAACAGTTACTTGTCTATTGCAAATCCAATATTACTCATAATTCAAAAAGTTGATGTGACTAAAAAAACTGAAAGCAGACCTGAAAATAGCATGAAAAGCTGGTTTAGAAAAGTGTGTTGTGGTTTCTGATGATTGCAATTTTTTTTGTTGACTTGTGTTACTATTATTATTATTATTATTATTTTTAGTAGTAGTAGTAGTAATAACAATAATAGTAGTAATAGTAGTACTAGTATAGTGGACATAACACATGACAATGTATATATAATTCTGTATAAATAAACAGAAAATAAATAATCTAATAAATGTGTAACAATATTGTGCATTCATATTTAGAACATTTGTTTTTGCTGAGCTGCGGCGCTGGCGAGTTTTTCTCATTTTCATTGGCTGACACCTCTCCACGCTGACCAATCACGGAGCCGGCTACACTGTAGCCAGCCAACGGCTTCGAACATGCAAATTCATTTCAAAAATTTCCCGGGAAATCCGAGTTTCGCGGGAGGGCGTTTGGCGCGTAAACCGCATCCCTTCATTCATTGTCCGCTTCCTGGAGCCATTTTTAAGAGCTCGGGGAAGAAGTTCGCATCTTGGTTTTAATCGCGTCCATCTGCCGTTTTCTGCTGTAGATACCGGTTCGGCCCGGCAGATACGGGTTAATAAAAGTGTGTCCTCTCGGTATCGGTGGATATTGGAGGCGTTTGTTGGGGGGATTTGCAGAAAAACGTCCCCAAACAAGAAACGGCACAAACGGAGAGTTGGAGGCGGGGGAAGATGAGAAAGGAGCTCTCCTCGGCCCCACGCAGGGCGGTCGTATCTGGTCTTGGTGGCTCTGTTTTGGAGCAAAACGGAGGCTTGTGTGCCGCACCTGATCGCCGTGCCGGAGTTTATTCTTCAGCCTCCTACATCCAGATGATCACCCCGCCGCCCTGCGCTTCGCAGCCCGCCGGAGCGTCCGACCCCGGTGCGGCCAGTCTCTACACCACCCCCCTCCAGGCTGGGGCAGTGCTCCGGCCCGCTTTAGGGCGTCCTCCGGTAACAAACAAACACACATACACACTCATACACACACACACAGCTGTACGGTGAATTATTCACAGTAATGCTTTTCATATCGAAACTATATTTTTAAGTTGCTAGGCTAACGTGCCATGGCTAACATGTCAGCTTTTTAAACTAAACTGAAACGTGTCATGTTTATAATTCCTAATTGCATGCAATGACTACTTTTTCAAGGCGAAATTACCTGCAGATTTTATATGCATTATACATTAGCATCAAGAAAATTATTTGATTACACTAATCAGACCTTGAAGTTGTTTTAGAAAAAGCTGCAACACCCTTAACTGCGTAACTGCAGAATTAGGATAAAAAGCTGGGTTCAGATTTTAAAGTTGGTTTTGGTGGACTAACAAATGGTCTTTTGTTTTTAAAAGCTGATGGGGCGGGGGAAATATTAGCTAGGCAGAGTAGCGCAGTGGGAATTTATCTTTAGCATGGAAATCTAGTTCTAATGTGTATTTGTAGACTGGATAGATTCTCTGTAATAGACAAGGAGGAGGCCTATATAAATGTTTTTGAGTAGAAGGAAAAGAAGAAAGGTCCTTGTTTGGTGTGGTTGAGGTGAACTGAAGCCATAGGCCTTGGTTTATGTTTAGAGGGGGATGGGGTCTTTTTGTGCACCTTCAGTTAGTGGGGGTTTAGTCCTATCTGCCTGTTTTACTGCATTTGATCTGTTTCTGTGCATGATTGTGAGGAATATGGGCCGTGGATGAGGACTCTGGTCCTTCTCCAACCCCTTAAAACAAGGTGTTTTGGTGTTGTCTCAATTATTAAGTGTTTATTATGGCTTATTCCCAGTAGTTCCATTGCCCGGCCCTACTATTAGGGGAAGACCCTTCTGAAACATCACAGAGTGTTTTCATGCTCTTCTCAATGTCATTTTCCGTCTTCGTTAACGAGCAGCCTTTTGGGTTTATATTAATAAATCAGATGTTGAGGGTGGGTCTAATATCATTAAGGGACCTCCTGATCATCAGAACTTGTATATTTTTGGTGTGCATGGATGCAGATAAACCCAGTTTGGTGTGAGACTCCAACACATTGTATTCTGCCTTAAATCACTCAGTGTTTGGGCAGCTGGGTAAGACTCATTGATTTCCACTGGAGATGTCATGATTGAAGTGTTTACTGTGTTGGATGAGCTCTAATGGCCGGTTTAAGTCTAATGCCCGGACAATCATTACGCCAGCCTGCTTTATTTGCTCTAAGACTAGACCTGAGGCTTTGCATTTTTACATTAAATGTGTTTCTCTTCAGGCTAAACGGCGTTTGGAGCTGGATGAGATGGATCACCAATACAGTGAACCGGCCAGACCTTCCAGGGGCCGCAGAGCAGCTCTCAGAGTTAAGAGCCCTAAAGGTATTCTTACTGACTCTTCCTGAACTTAATGTGAAGACGAGGTGCGAAGGTGTTTAAGGATTCACTCCACTGAATTTTGCTTGCAGCTGGTCTGAGAACTCATGAATGGAAAATCAGTTGTATTAACTGACAGCTGCATTAACGCCCTGCGTTTTGTTGAATTATAATTTGACTGTTCCTGCTGTTTTGAAAGGACTTAAGTATTTCTTAAGGCCTTAAGCGCTCCAAGATTTATGGAAAAAGTTTGGCCTTCAGAAAGTTTGGGCTTGTTCGAGAAGTTCACTGAAGGCCTGTGTAAAATGTTGATACTACCAAATACTGGAGGGAAAATGTCTAAAAATGCTTGGAAATAAATACAAATTCTTGAGAAGACAACAGGTTGAAAGTGTTTGCTTTGTTTCTTAGATCCATCATAACACACTGAACTAACTTGGAAGAAAGCTTTTTGACTGAATGAGAGACTTGTTGGCTTCCCCAGAGAAGTCCTCCATCCATTCGAGCAGTAACTTTTCAGTAGGCGTGTCATGATACTGAAATTTCAAACTTTTATACCGATACTAAGGATGGTGCTTGACACTCGATACTGTTTTCGTTACTACAGGGAGAGGGAAAAAAACCAGTACATTTTAAATAAATAATTTAAAGTCTGCTGACAGGACCGTCGTGCCGTTTCTTTGCTTGACGACCAGCCTCGTTCGATAGTTCCCAGGGAGCTGGGGGTCCCTGTAAAATTTAGCTGCGCTAGAGCTACGGGGCAAAATACTCAGTTTTAGCCGGATCAGAACTTGCCATTGCATTTAAAGGCGCACAACGTTTTTTTCCGTGCCCTCTGTAGTGCACAATGGGGGAATGTTTTAGGCTAACAACTTCGGAGCCCTGTGGGCTAGGGGGGCAAACGAGGTCTCGTTGGAAAGGTCTCACGGAGGTCTACCGGCACGTCAAGTTTGGCGTGGCTGGGGGCTCGCCCCGCGGAGCGACGCAGCTCGGAAAGTCCTTGCTCACAGGACAGACGCGCCGGTTCTGCAGGGAGGAGAGCTTCGCCACCACCACGTTCGATAGGTCTGGGAGAGCTGAGGGTCCCTGTGAAATTTTGCGGCGCTAGGTTGTTCCCCGGCCGAGCTACGGGGCAAAATGCTCCGTAACAGCAAAAAAAGTGGCATGCACCTACCCGAGCCGACTGACATGTAAACATTGGGTCCTCCAGGTAGCCGGGAGAGGAGCTGCCTGCTGCAATGCCTGTTGAAAATTGTTGTAGTCTCCCAGTATTGATTAGTATCTGAGAATCTTTTTTTTTTTTGTTTGTTTTTTTCCCATTACTTTTCAGTGAGGCCAGATTTGTAGCAGACTGTTAAAGAGCCCTGGCCAAAATAAAAATATATTACCATCACATATGTTAACCCTTAGAATTAGGTCATTTTCCTGTTAATGCAGAAGTAAAGTTACTTTATAAAGTACGTTTCAGACAGATGTCACAAAGTGCTGAACACTAAAATTCCACAGAAATTGCAGAAGGCAGAATACAAAATTAAACATATACTAATGAAAACTAGCAAAAAAGCTTGTCTTAAAAAGGAATTCTTACTGTTGCTTGTACTTTTCTAAACAATACATAACTGCCTAGGCAATATGATGATTTTGTAATTTAACTCTTGGGACACAATTTACCCAAAAAAAACCCAATTTTTTAGCCATTAAATCCACAAGCCTATTTAACATTTTGAAAATCTACAGCTTATACTCAATATATGGTCAAAAACGTGCAATTATCAGCAATCACATCTTTTTAAAAACTCTAAGCAATTTTAAACTTCTGTGACTGTAAATTTCATGTGTAAAAGTTTGAGATCTCTGATTGTGCGTGTCATCAGATCATGAAACAAAGCTGCTTGTGAGGTCTGAAGCCGACACTGTCGACTCCAACAAGCCGCCCCCAAGTAAGCAAGTACTTTTGTGTAAGATGATGTTTCATCAGTGTTGTGCTTCTGGTGCATCAGCATGTCGTTCAGGGGCTGAGGGATAAGTTAGCCCCTACAGCAGTGCTGGTGTGGTCTTGAGTGAGATTTTCTGGTTTAAAGACCCGCTTTAGGAATGTGAAGTCAAGTAGCTGTCATTTCAACCTCCGAAACAGTACACAGGGAAATGAGAGAATGTTCCTCCAGGACCATGGTGCAACATGAACAAAAACAGGCCAACAAAGAATTAAAAACAGAAAACAAGACTGCACAAGTGCGGGCAGTGCAGGACTGAAGGACTGAAGGAAGAGTGAAACGGTGCCGTGATTTACAGGATAAGACAACATACAGTGCAGTTGACAGGAGCAGTAACAATACTAGTATGAGAATACAGCATTGACACACTGTATTCACGCAGCAGAGTTAAGTGTGCAAACATGGAAATAAATAATTGTGCAGAAATAGCATCTTGGAGTGAGACGTGCCAACGGTCACTAGCAGCATATCAGTGCCATGTGATTGTGATGTGTCCAAACGCTGCAGTCTTGCAGGTTCTGTGCTTATTTTTGCTGCACCGGTCTGACTCATTGCCAGACTCATACTTCGAATTAAGATGAACCGGATGGACTGGTATACCTCTCACAGCACAAAATGGTGCATGTAAAAAGCTCTTCAGTGTCGGTTTTGTGCTGAATAGAATAGGATAGAAAGCCTTTATTGTCATTATACACAGTATAACGAAATTTGAAGCAACTCCGTAAAGTGCACATGTGGCATAGCATATTATAAGAAACTATACAATAAATATTGTATAGTTTTGAATATTGCATTTGCATGAGTGGTGTACACAAGGCAAAGGACCTTTGTGTTAAGCATTTTTCATTAACACTAGTAGTTTATGGACTGACAAGCTTATGAACATGTGCAACATTCGAAGACATCCATAGAAGTTTTTTTAATGATTAACTTTTGCTCTCATCTTACTTATCTCCAGTGATTAAAACAGTAAACCTCCTGAGGTTTTTTAAATGGCAGTTGGCTTTAAAAAAATAAATTAATAAATAAGTTGCATTGCTATGTGCAAAATTCAATAATGAATTCAAAAATAGTTGTATTGTGCACTTATTTTAGAAGTACTGCTATATGAAAAAAGTGCAGTAAAATATTTCTTTTAAATCTCAACTTAAACCTTAATGTAATCACATATAAATCCAAATCTATTTGCCACTGCAAGGCATTTGTTTTTTCTAGTTTGTTATAGAACAGGGTACCCTCAGAGTCCAGATCATGGGTGCGCCCAACCCCCCCAGTTTTGATCTTCAAAATTACACTGAACTCAGACCTACAGAATCGTAGGGTATGAAAAATCATGCATTTATTTTGAAATTAAGGTAACAATCCCAGATAACACTGTTAATATGTGCTGTCCCATCGATAGTGAGAGGAGAGTGAAATTAAATAATAGTAAAATTAAATGGCAAAGTTCTTTTCTTTTAACTATTAAATGAACTGGGTTTGTAAAGTCTGTTTGTAAGAGAATATGCCCAGGAAGCTGCTGGACACTTGCTTTAATGGATGTGTTCTCAGTTATCGTAACCTTACATTGTAGGAACTGAAATTGTATTGGTGGTCAAACAAATCTGCTCTTTTTTTGTTCCTTTCACATGTGATTAGCAACCCTACCAAGATGTTGCCTAGATTTCTTTTGATTAGAATATAATAGTCTTGAATTTGGGTCTACTGAAGGCCTGGACAAGGCCTTCAAATGGAAAAACTCTGATTCATAGTCCAGTAGTGGAAAGAAGGATGAGCTATAGTTACAGCTTTTAATACAGATATGAAGACATTGTAACTTTTCTAATTCTGTGCTCAGTCACAGCAGCCTAAAAACGATGTTTGGGTATTTTGAAGGAACAAAGCTGAGGTGGTCTGGTCTGTCTTTGCCACTGTTTTGATTGACAGCTCCTAAAACTCCACCGGAGAAGACGCGCTACGACACGTCCTTGGGCCTCCTGACCAAGAAGTTCTGTCAGCTGCTGGCTCAGTCCTCCGACGGAGTGCTGGACCTGAACCAGGCCGCTGGGCTACTCAACGTCCAGAAGAGACGGCTGTACGACATCACAAACGTGCTGGAAGGCGTGCGCCTCATCAAAAAGAAGTCCAAGAACAACATCCAGTGGCTGTGAGTGTGTAGCACTTTAGAAGGCTCGATGGAAACCAGTCAAGGACGTAGGTTTAATTGTGACATTGATGGGGACGCGAAAGTAACATTACTCCAGCTGTAGTATAATCGTTATTGGGGTGGGGGGGGGTTACCTAACAGGCTGGTACTGTCATCTATCCAACCAATAATGAAGTACCATAATCACAGAACACAAGAAATGCTTTATTTTTATTGGTCACCTCAAAGTTCACATTTTAAGGTACTCTTACCTTTTCAAACCAATGATGTAGAAATGAGTATTTCCACCTAAATTAAAAAAGATGCTGCTAACTGTATCCACGTCATAAACTGAAGATGCCTAATGCAGGCCAGTCATGTCACATTGCCGTACATCCAAGAGTATTATATTTCACAATTTTCTTTTTAGTCTGTCTTAACAGTGAATGCACAGACATTCCTCTGGATAAAAGCAATTAAACCTAACATATGTTTCAGTGTGAGTTTGACTAGGTTTCTAAAGTCTTTGGCTCATGATGGTGTTGACTGAGGCTTGTTGGTTTTGAGTGTTTCAGCTTGTAGATGAGTTCACATGGGCATGTCTAAAGGTGACATTTGATGTGGTTATTTCAGGGGTTCCAGCCTGCCCTCAGATTCAGGGCCACCCATTCCGCTGCTCCCTCTTCAGACTCTGAGCAGAGAGATGACGGCCCTGCGGGAGGAGGAGAGACGGCTGGACGAGCTCATTCAGGCCTGCGCTAGCAATGTGCAGCAGATGACCGAGGAGACGCACAACCAAAAATATCCTTTACTGCTGCAGTCCTTGTGCCCCGCTGTTAGATATAATGACCATGTTAAGAATTAAAAAAAAAAAAAAAAAAAGTGAAACTAAGTACGCTGTTAGAGGGATGTGACATGATTGACCTGCATTAGTTTGCATGACAAACTTGCAGAACTTGTATCAAGCATCTGAGACGAGGATGCTAAAACCAAATGATCAATATCAGAAATGTTGACCTGGGCTCCTCGAGTGGTCGGGCTGGGTGCATGGTTGATTCTGGGAAACTGCATTATTTGCATGATTTTTGATGCATGAGGCCTGTGTGAATGCTGGCCATTCACGTGTGGCGCTTGAGCAAAGACATATTGTGGGTGATAATTGCGTGTGTGTCACTGAGCTTATGTCTGGGGGTTTTCTGTTCATCCAGGGTGCTCATACATATTTGTTTACGGCGTTTAGCAGACGCTCTTATCCAGAGCGACATACATCAGTGCTTAAGTCGTCTACGTCTGTTCTTCATACCTGTAAAGCTACACTAAGATCAACACCTGCTTTGAACCAAGTTACTGCCAGCTAAGTTATACATCTTAACAAACCCTGTCAAAAGAAATGTCAGGTTAATACACAAGTAAGGACAAACTGTTAAGAGGCTAATGGCCTGAGGTGTTTTGAATATAAAGAAAGTGATGTATAAGAGATAAAAGAGAGGACTGGTTAGTCACCAAGGTGCTCCTTGAAAACTCCACAGATCTGATTGCAAGAGGGAGTTTGTTCCACCACTGGGGGGCCAAGGCTGAAAAGAGTCTTGATGCATGTTCTCCTTTTCTTTTGAGCAATGGAGGTTCAAGACGAGCAGTGCTTACTTCTTACTGGTTCTCCAGAAAGGCTAGCAAAGCTTTTAGTATGTTTACTGTGTGCAGTGTGGCGAGGCATAGGTCCAGATGAAAGTTTGTGCTATGAAGGTATTTATATCGTTCAGCCATGGGCGCCGAAACCATTACAGCACTTTTTAAAAACCAATCGTCCCCCCCTCCCAGATAACAGCCAAGTCGTAGAGCTCTGCTTCCGGCACCCATGAGATCAAGAAATTAGCGTAGTTCCAGTGGAGCACAGTAATTGATCCAATGGCTTTTCTAATGAATTCAAATGTCTTAATGTGCAAATTTATTAAATGTTGCTTTAGCCACTGTTTGGTATTTGCTGCAGTTCAACTCTTGTAGTTTCAGAAGTCCCTGGCCTTGATGGTCTCGTACCAAGTTTGTAATAAAAATGTAGCTGCAGTGACTGAATTTTGAACACCCCTTTGAGGAGCTTTTGTACCTTCAGTGCGTCTTCTTGTCGGCATAGTTTCCTTATCTGCTCCTACATATGCCTATGTGACGTATCAGGACATCCGAAGAATCAAGAGCTTGCAGGATCAAACCGTAATTGCTGTTAAAGCTCCATCCGAGACCAAGCTGGAAGTGCCCGACCCAAAGGAGGTAAAGCCACCCACTTCAGCATCGTGCAGTTCTAGGGATGAATGATCTGGACAAAATATTAGTATTGCCATTGAAATGCCCATCTCAATTTGAAACGCACACTTTTCTGGGTACATCAGATATATAATTAGTGTACTTTCCAAATTGGGCAAGATTGTGCATGTTTTTCTTAAAATGGTCTTCCAAGTTTAGCTGATCTGTGTTATTAATGTAATTTAAACAAATGCCAGGTAAGTGCGTTTATGCTGCACCACCGTTGCACCAATTTTTGTGATTAAGCATGATTCGTTGTGTTAAATGGCCAATGGCTTCTTATTTGATTTGCGTTTAAATATGCATTTTTTAAAATAAATTTTTTTGTAAAATGGCGGCTTGACATTTGAAACAGCACATGTGATTTGAATGTACGAGAATAAATGTATTGCCTTACAAAGTCATGGAAACATTGTGTTTTAATGTATTTGTCCACACAGTTTTTTTGTTTTGTTTTTTTTGTTTGTTTGTTTTTGGGTTTTTTTTAAAGGAAAAACTAAATCGGTCTCAAACATTTTGTCTGTGATACTTCATGATTAGTATATCTGTGCTTATCTAGTGCTGAATGACCGCGTGGATCTTAAAGACAGCATATAGAGCTGTAAATGATCAGTGTATAGTAGCTCAAGCTTTCTTGTGGTGTTGCCGTTTTGCTGGTCCAAGTTGCTTGAAAGTCTCAGAAAATACTCTGATTAATGAAATATTCTCTAATGCCCTTGATTCTGTAGCTTGTTGATTGAATATATAAGACCGTGTGTGTGTGTATGTAGAGTTTACAGGTTCACCTGAGCAGCTCCCACGGCCCCATAGACGTGTTCCTCTGTACAGACCCCAGTGGTCCCGGCAGTCCGTTAGACAATGGAGTGGACGTGAACGGAAATGACACCGCTTTCCTCAGAGTTTCCAAAGGTGAGTCTACCGTTCACCTGGCTGAATGTTCATTGAAGAGGTGAATTCAGGAAGCTTTTATTGATTACACTGTTTTACTATTCATTTTAAAGCTGGAATTTAACTTAGAGGGGGCCGGAGGGGACAGCTGGTGGTCTAGTGGTTAGTTGACCCTGCAATCAGAAGGTTGTGGGTTTGAATCCCAGCACTGCTAGTGTCATCACTGAGATTTTCTTGAGCAAGGTACCGTCCCCACACACTGCTCCCCAGGCACCCCTTGATGGTGGCAGCCCACTGCTTCGCTTGGTGAATGGGTTCAATGCAGAGAAAGAGTTTCACTCTGTTCGCACTGTGTGCTGTGGTGTGTTCACATAGGACTTAAAGGGACTGTTTTACTTGCTTTTACTTTACTATGCTGAATGAAGACATGAACAGAATCAGAAGAGGTGCCGTTAGACACCCCACTGTGAGCAGAGTTGTGGGTGTTTTTGTTTGTTTTTTTTTCTTTTCTTTTTTTTCTAGCAACCACACAATCACATTTTACATTTTCTTCTGGAAATGTAATCTCTGAATCTCACAACTGTCTCAACAGCTCTTCTGCTCTCAATTGTGAATGAATTGTTGTAAAATTTGAATTCATGATATCTTTTTATTATTTTTTTATTAAATTGTGAAAAAAAAAAATTCTCAGATGGTGATAAAGCTGGAATGACTGGTCAGATGAACGGCAGCAGCGCCAACAGCCCAGTTAACACGCAGACGGGGAACGCACCCATGTCGCCGCTCAGCTCCTCACTGTCTTCCATCCTCCAGCAGCCGGTAGAGCTGATGCCTTTCGTGGCGCTCTCGCCTGCTCTGCTCAGCGAGGACTACATGCTCAGCCTGGGGGACGAGCAGGGCATCAGTGACCTTTTTGATTCCTGTGATTTGGACATGCTGCCTCTGGATGACCTGCTGATGGTATGAGCTCTGCTAGAGCCTCCAGGTGAACGAGGGGAGTAGGTGGTCTTTACTGGTTTTACTTAACCAGTGTGTTCAATGAAACCGAACTGTGGGGAGAATTACCGGGCCAAGGCTGGATCAGTTGGGTTTTCTTGTCAGATGGGATTTTTGTTTTTGTGTGGGGTGTGTTCTCCCTTTCCTTGTTTTGTATACCAATGTCTAAAATGATGGTGTTTTGGTCTGAATGGTACTTGATGTCTGAAGTTGAGCCCTAAAGCCAGTTATTGGCAGACTACAGCCTTTTCATCACAAAGCCACAACTCCAAAGAGGAGCATAAGGAGGTTTTTCCTTCTTTAATTCACTGAATAGACACTGTGCATGTGGGTCTGTATTGATCTAGTAAATTTGCATTAATTGGACATTTCGGGTGTGTTTAGAAATATAAAACCCTTCATGCATGTCCCCACTAGTGAGATCTGAAGACCAGCTGACCATGTCTGAAAATGATTCCGTTTAAATTTTCTCTTCCTTCCATACCCCCCTCTTTCCATAAATGATCATTTTCAGCCATGCTAAATTATATAAAGCATACTAACATCAGTATATGTAGTCCCAAGTAATCCCATCTGGTTCTAGCTTGGTGTTAAGTTGAGGAAAGGTTATTTCTCCAGTTTGTTGGAAAGCTTCTGTTGCCTAGGATAATAGTGCACTGCAGAAAGCTGAAGATGTGTGCGCATGTGCATGCGTGTTTGTACTGTGCTTTAAAGACAGTGCTGGTTTTCTCAGGGCGGTTACTTAAATTCCAAATATTTAATATTAAATATCTCTATGTAACTGTCACCCCCTTCGCCCACCTCAATGTTTTTAGAACCTTATAAAGCTTCTGAATTGCACACCATGTTAAATTCTTAAACATAATTCTATGTCTGTAGATAATGGCTGAGCTAAAAACTATGTACTGTACGTTACAATTATGGCATTTTAAAATGTCCTGTATAAAGCATTACATTAACAGAATGTGACGGGAGGGGTTCTGCTTTAGACAGTCCTTGGATGTGTGAAGAAAATTAGCAAGTCTGCATTCCTGAGGTTTCTTCCCTGGTAATTGTTTTTATAGAATGCGTTAGTGTACACATTTTGTAAATTGATGGTTGAACAAACTTACAGCAGTTGGGCTGAAATGTACAATCCATCTTCTTGGCAGCTTATTTGTGTGAGATGTGTATGGGGTGATGGTTTGAGACTATTTGCATAGATGCATTATGCACTGTGAGACTTGCAGAAAGTGGGCACAGATGTGCTGCAGTGCACTTGCCAATCACACAATTAAGAACATTGTCATTAACTAATCAGGTTTAAATGTTATTTGAAAGGAAGGTGGTAAACGGTGCATGTTCTTGTGACCCACAGGCCCCTTGTTACAGGTGGCGCGTGCTAATCATCTTAGTAATCCTCATAATGGACAGTCAGTGTAGGCTTGAGTCACCATTTTAAAACCTCTTGGTGCTCAAGCAGATTTATGCCATGCTGTTTTGACCAAGAGACTGTGGGTTCTCTCTGACCTGGAAAGCACTGAGCATGCTCTGTGGTTAACATGTACATGGATGTCTTGAACCTTATCATCTTGTGTCAGATTGACTTGAATATATTGTTCTAGGCTAGTCAGTGGTGTGGTCAGAACTTTGATTTAAGGCCATTCAATCAAGTCGTGTCGTTTAGCTTTTAATGAAGTGCACTGCATTTCATGTGGGGAAACATGAAGCCTTTATCTCCTCCTATACAAGACAGCGGCTTCAACAGCACTATAAAAAGTTAAAGACTGGTCACTTTGATTCACTGGGCGTTATAAGAACAGGCAAGCATCAAAAAATTTGGTGGGTGTCTGTTTTTGGTCTGTGGTCTGACCTGCAGTCTTATTGAGGAGATTCTTGCCCTATTAACCAGTCTTAGTCTTCCCTGATTGAATGAGGTGTCCCAAAGCAATTCCTGAACTTGAATCAAGAGCCACTGGCTTAAGGTACTGTTTGTTTAAAAACTGCCTGCAAAAAAATGCAGACGTTACTAGCTTTTGTGCTTTAAAGTTGTGAATGTCAGATGTTCTTAGTCTTATAAACCAAACTTTTTTTTTTTTGTCAGCGTCAACTGCTTTGCATGTGTTGTGATGCTGTTTTCCACTGGGTTCCCACTCTGTTTTTTATTATTTTTTTTATTTTTATTTTTTTTTGTTTGGTGGAAGCCATCAAAGCTCTGTTCCTAAAACATGTAACTGAAGGAAACCTTTGCTCTTCGTGGTAAGAAATGTGTACCTCTAACTCTTCGTGGTAAGAAATGTTGTTACCTCTTGGATGACCATTATTCTGTTCAGCTACATTTGACTTTACTAGTTGGAATCTCTTAGCACTAAAGATTAATGGATGGGGAAACTGGTGTAGAACCTTTTTGTGTTATATGGGAAGGTTCTTCCCACCCCCGGCCGTTCTACTGAAAGTTGTTCTTTAAAGAAC
>JBBJLS010127436.1:0-17098 GCA_037577275.1 Bryconaethiops microstoma | reverse complement strand
TGCTCCAGGGAGACTGCCCTCTGTAGTTAGGGAATGGAAGTCGCTTTGGATAAAAAAGCATCTGCTAAATGCCGTAAATGTAAATGTCCTTGGTTGGTTCTTGGCCAGGGTGGCCGAAGGTCGTTTCTGTGTGGAGTTATATGTTCTCACCAGATCTGGTTTTCACTGAGAGCTCTGGTTTTCTCCCACAGTCCAAAGACCTGCAAGTCAGGTGAACTGGTGACTCAAAAGTAAAACCCAAATCAGAAAAGGTCGGGGTGGTATGGAAAATGGAACTAAAAGTTATTCTCAAATTGATTAATTTTATTACAGACACTATGAACCCAAGATATGTCATGCTGTGTCTGGTCAACTTCATTTCACTTGTTAATATACATGCATTCCTGCATTTCAGGCCTGCTTCACAATCCAAAAAAAGTTGGGACAATAAAGCATTTACCACTATGGACTCTTGCCATTTCTTCTCACAATTAAGCGCTTTAGGACAGAGGATATCAAGGGCTGAAGCTATTCAGATGTTTTGTTCCATTCTTTTTGCAAACACATCTCAAGGTGTGCAACAATACAGGCTCAACATTTTCACATTTTTCATTTCAAAATTCTCCACACATTCTCTAATGGGGACACACCAGGGCTGCAGTCAGGATAGTCCTGACTTTTCTGCAGCTGTGCCTTCATAATGTGTACAGA
Source organism: Bryconaethiops microstoma (assembly GCA_037577275.1). NCBI lineage: Eukaryota > Metazoa > Chordata > Actinopteri > Characiformes > Alestidae > Bryconaethiops > Bryconaethiops microstoma. Next base: position 16,408 of record JBBJLS010127436.1, on the reverse strand, counting down.
ATGTGGTTTTGCAATGTCTTGTTTAAAAATGCAGGGACTTCCCTGTAAAGGTAGTCTAGAAGGCAGTATATTTTGCTCTAAAATCTCAGTGTGCTTCACTTGGTGAATGGGTTAAATGCAGAGGAAGAATTTTGTGCTATTCACACTGTGCTGTGTTCACGTATGACAGAATGATCACTTTCACTTCACTTGTTGCTGATAACCGTCTGGACGGTCCTTTTCGTCTCTTGTCCTGAGCACACAGACCAGCCTTCCTTGAATAATTTAATATTATGCACTGTAGAGGGAGAAATATGCAAACCCTTTCCAGTCTGTCTTTGAGGATCACTGTTTTTAAACAATGCAATGATTTTCTGATGCATTTCTAGACCAACTGGAGATCCTCTGCCCATTTTTGCTCCTCAGAGACTCGTGGAATCTGCTTTTGTACTTAATCATGATTAAAATCACCTGTTGACATCGTGACTGGCAAAAACAAGTTACAGGCCTGAAAGGCAGGAATGGACATGTCACAAAATGGCCCCGTCCGGACTGAGAATGAGAGAAGGCACAGGCACAGACGTCCATAATGATAATGATATATTTACAATAAAGAACAGAACTAAACAGAAACAAGGCTCAACAGCCAGACACGAAAAACTGAACTAAAAAGAGACAGATTACTTAGATCGGACATAAGGTGAGTGTAAACTCAAACCAGCTGTGAGTAGGAGGAGGCAAGTTCATAGTCTTATAGCGATCTCTAGCGGTCGCTGACTGGTATCGAGACAGGAACCCCCCCTAAAGGCGCCACTCCGGGGTGCTGAAACGGACCTCCCAGCCCACACAACAGCAGTGGGGGCGAGGCTGAGGGGAAAATGAAGGCCACCCCCCAAGGTGGCAGTGGAGGAGGCGGAGAAGGTAGGCACCTCTGCTCAGAAACAGAGGCAGAAGTGGGGGTCACTGTCGCAGGAGTTGAGGCCTCTGGAGCTGGGGCCGCGGCGTGAACCACAGCATCAGGAGCTGGGACCGCGGCGTGAACCACGGCTACTGGAGCTGAGACCGAGGCGGGAACCAAGGCTGCTGGCGCTGGAATTGTGGCAGGAACCACGGCTGCTGGAGCTGGAACCGCTGCAGAAACCATGGCTGCTGGCGCTGGAACCGCGGTGGGAACCATGGCTGCTGGAGCTGGGGCCGGGGCAGGAGCCATGGCTGCTAGAGCTTGAGGCGCCAGTGCGGAAACCAGTGCTGGAGCTTGGGGTGCCGGTGCGGAGACTGGTGCAGAAGTCGCAGCTTGAGAGATCGGTACAAAAACCAGTGTAGGGGTCACACCTGGAAAGACCGGTGTGAGAACCGGTGCAGGGGTCACAGCTGGAAAGACAGGCTAGAGCCACTGCAGGCTAGAGCCACAGGGAGACAGCTGCGGGCTGGAGCCACGGGGGAAAAGCTGCATGCTGGAGTCACGGGAGGAGAACTGCTCGCTTTAGCCACTAAAGAGTTACTGACAGGAGGCAGAAGCTGTCGTGGGACCGGCTTGAGAGGCCAGAGCCACCTGGGAGCTGGAACGGATGACAGAGGCTGCTGTGGGGCCGGCGTGGGAGACTTGAACCGTCTAGGAGTCGGGACAGGAACTGCCCATACCCTCTCTGGAGCCGGGGCATCTTGATCCTAGGGCGCGTCGGCGTGGTTCAGCGGCGCTACGGCGGCTTGGATCTGCGGCGGCTTGGCTCTAAGGCTCTGAAGCTGGGCTAACTGGTGCCATGGAAAAGGCGGCTGGACTGACGGGACTGATGGGAGCTGTGGAGAAGGTGGCTGGGCTCACTGGAGTCACAGGGAAGGCGGCTGGGCTGACTGGAGCCGTGAAGAAGGCGGCTGGGTTGACTGAGTTGAGGTGGACTGAGCTGAGTTGAGGTGGGCTGAGCTGAACTGAGCTGGGCTGAGCTGAGTTAAGCTGAGCTGAGTTGGGTTGAGCTGATTTGGACTGAGCTGAGTTGGGTTGAGCTGAGCTGAGTTGAGCTGGGCTGAACTGAGGTGAGTTGGGCTTAACTGAGCTGGGCTGAATTGAGCTGAGTTGGGCTGAACTGAGCTGGGTTGAGTTGAGTTGAGCTGATCTGATTTGAGCTCAGTTGGGCTGAGCTGATGTGAATTGAGTTGAACTGAGGAGGATGATGCTTGAGGGGGCTGAGCTGCTTATGGGCGACGCTTGAGGGGATCAGCTGCTTTTTGCTGCCACTGGAAGAGCTAACAGGTGTGGTGCAGTCATCCGAGAAGCTGAATGACATGGTGCAGCCATTGCAGAAGCTAAATGGTGTGGTGCAGCCGTCAGAGGAGTGGAATGGCGTGGTGTAGCCGTTGGAGGAGTTGAATGGTATGGTGTAGCCGTTGGAGGAGTTGAATGGTGTGGTGCAGCCGTCAGAGGAGCGGAATGGCATGGTGTAGCCGTTGGAGGAGTTGAATGGTGTGGTGTAGCCGTCAGAGGAGCGGAATGGCATGGTGTAGCCGTTGGAGGAGTTGAATGGTGTGGTGTAGCCGTCAGAGGAGTTGATGACTTGATGCAGCTGTGGGAGGGGTTGACTGGCATGCTGCAGTCATCATGGGAGCCGCCATATTGGATCCACCACATTCTGCTTGCGGTGGAGACGCTGCCGGAGCCGACCGGCGTGTTATAGCCTCTATGGAACCCGCCATCTTGGATCCACCACATGGAGGAGACACTGGGAAGGCTGAATGGTAGGTCGAATGACGGGCAGGAGACATTGATGGAGATGGGTTGCGAACAACCGCCGCTCTGGGGGTCACCATCTTGGATCCGGCACGGGCTTTCCTCCGTCTCCGTGGTTTTCTAGCCATGTTGGAGATGGGAAGATCCGCAAGGAAGCCCAGCAGATCAAAAAACACACGCTGGTCCTCCAGTCAACCACTCCAGCCGTACATTAGTTCACCCTCCTCCGAGGTAATATACTCCAGGAACTCCGAAGGGTTGTACCAACTCTCGCCTTTCGGTTCCTTTCTCCACTGGGTCCCGCGCTGGACACGCGCCGAGCCACATGGACTCGTGGTCCAGTCTGCTGTGCCTTGGGGGTGATGGGAGCATTCTGTCATGAAACGGCCCCGTCCGGACTGAGAATGAGAGAAGGCACAGGCGCAGACGTCCGTAATGATAATGATATATTTACAATAAAGAACAGAACTAAACAGAAACAAGGCTCAACAGCCAGACACGAAAAACTGAACTAAGAAAAGACAGATGACTTAGACCAGACATAAGGTGAGTGTAAACTCAAACCAGCTGTGAGTAGGAGGAGGCAAGTTCATAGTCTTATAGCGACCTCTAGTGGTCGCTGACTGGTATCGTGACAGGACGCATATTAACAAATGAAACGACCAGACAAAACATAGAGTTCATACTGTTTGCAATGAAATAAAAGTCAGTTTAAGAACTATTTCATTTTTTGTTTTTGCATTGTTTGCATTTTCCATACCATCCCAACTATTTGCGACTGTAGAAAAATAGCATGATTTTTGTTACATTCAAGACCAAAACCTTTTCTGAGATGCTTAACTTTTTTTTTTTTTACATCAGAGCCTCTGAACACTGCACTTTAGATGACTTGATTAATTACGGAACATGTCTAAGACGAATGTAAAGGAGATCATGGGATAGAATTCAAGCTGTTTCTGTGACATTTAATTGATACAGGTGATTACACAGACACTAAATGACTGTGCTTAATGTGTTTGTGTTTAAATACTTAACATGTTTAATGGAATACGTCATGTCCTGAATCTCTGATTTCAATATTAGTTATTTTCTGTGAGGAAATTTGAAGAGGTTCACATAGCTGATGTCCTCCATACTAGACCCTTGATTCAGCTCAGGAAGGGCTTCTTAATTTGTTAAATTAGTTGAATCAGGTGTGTTAGAGCAGGGAAAACACTGGAATGTGGCTGGGCTCCCAAAACTGAATCTGGCAAATTTACAGAGCAAGGGTTTCTTGATACAGATTACGTTTAAGTGAAATTACACTAATTTGAAGTACGCTAAAGATTCCCAGTTGAAGGTCTTTCTTGTCTTGGAGGTGGTTTAGTGTGTGTCTGGAAAACTAGACATACCACTTATGGCAAATTGTATCATGAAGTCACTAAAACTCTGGAATACTGAAAGATCCTCCCATTTTAACACTGAAGGTAGATAGACGTAGGACTATTTTTGTTCAAATTCTTTAACCAATTTAAATTTGATTCATGAACAGGAAAACAATTGGGTTTTGTCAAAACATGACTAATAGCGGTTGAATTAAAGGGACGCCTCACTGATTGTGAAGAACTAATAGAAGGTTTCTGTCTGCGCTGTGAATTGAAAGCAGGTGTGCGGTTTTCTTCGCCACAGATGTTTTATGTTGTAGATCAAATAAGATCAGAAAAGGATCCAGACAAAAAAGAAAAGCCACAGGGAGAAAGAAAAGGCATGTGGTGGTACAAACTTAACAGGTCCATCGATCAAATCTTTCTCATATGATAATGCTGATGTAAAAGCAAAGATGTCTAAATCACATAAAAATGCGATGGTGTGTCTATAATGTGACAGTAGTGAGATAAAGAGTACTGACATTCTAGCTGTTCACCAGTACTTTACTGTAGTCATGTTCATAAACACACTGCAGAAGATCCTGATGAGGCAAAGGTCCTAAACTGAAGACCCTGAATGAAGTGTTACTTTTTGGAAGGCCTAGATACTGATAAAGAGGAAGAACTTACTTAAGGAGAACTTACTTTCTCAAGAACCTTTTAACGCTTCTCCAATGAGAAGGTGGTGCTGGAGGGAGGAAACTGTGTGCCCTTTAAGAAGTGGCCTGAGTGTGTGGATGGAGTAGGGGACGTTCAGAGGATGCCTTTAAAAGCCCCTCCTCTGTAGCTCACTGGGTTTATGCTGAGGATCAGAGACACTGAGTCCTGGGTTCAAATTCTGTTCAGGCAGCTGGTGGCCTGGTGGTTCTGCCCCTGCAGTCAGAAGACTGTGAGATCCCCGGTCCCGTCCCCCTCACGCACTGCTCCCCGGTCCCGTCCCCCTCACGCACTGCTCCCCGGGTCCCGTCCCCCTCACGCACTGCTCCCCGGGTCCCGTCCCCCACGCGCACTGCTCCCCGGGTCCCGTCCCCCTCACGCACTGCTCCCCGGGTCCCGTACCCCACACGCACTGCTCCCCCGGGTCCCGTCCCCCACACGCACTGCTCCCCCGGGTCCCGTCCTGTCTCCCACACACTGCTCCCCTTTTAAGCACATAGTGAAGCTCCACTGTGCTGTTGGAAACAACCTATGCAAGACCACAGCACTACACTAACTGTATTACACAACTGTGGTGCTAAAGACAAGAGGAACATGCTTTTATTGTACTGATGTCACCAGTTTGTGCTTCCAGTCGAGCATCATTATCTGCCAGGTTCTGGTGCTTTCTGGGGTGTGAAAGACCAATCTGGTCTTGTTTAAGATTTTTTTAAAAAGTGAGTGACAGGAACAGCAGTAACTTACGGTTACAAATGGCATAATTTGTTGATTTTTTTAAGTGTAAATAAATCCACATTCTCTGCAGCAGTGATCACCAACCCTGGTCCTGGAGATCTACCTTCCTGAGAAGTTCAGACTCCGCAATTATCTGCAACACCTGCTCTGGTTAATGAACTTCTTCTGTCCCTGATTGGCCAGATTGTTAAATAAGGAGGCAGGGTCAGTCTGTTAGGTTGCAGGTTGGTGACAAATGCTACAAGAAAGTAGATCTCCAGGAGGAGCGTTATTGACCACTGCTCTATAGAAAACACCCTGAATTCAACATATTTGGATAGATAGATAAACAAACAAACAAACAAACAAGCAAACCAATAAATACATGAATAAATAAATACATACATACATAAATACATAGTAAATAAATAAATACACTTTAGATTTTATGTGTTCCAACATGTTACACTCTGTGAACTCAGCAGAAATTATACAGTGTACTTTTTAAGTGACTTAATTATGGGCAGTTATACTTGACCCGGATATGAATTCTGCTGGATGTTGTAATTAAAATGAATTGAAATATGGAATAACTGTAGTGTCTGCAAGAGAGAGAGAGAGAGAGAGAGAGAGAAATCCTTGAGATGGGTAACAAGTACCTTGACCATCTAAAGGAATGTAAGGAATAAAAAGTGTTCTTTTCTCTAGGAAATGTAATTAAGTACAATCAGTATTTGGTTTCAGTAGTGTTTGAATAAAGTACAAATCTACCAATGAGATTCTTAAGTAATGTAATAAAGTAGATTTACTCGAGTGTGTTCCTCCCCTACACGAAACGAATGAAGGAGGGAAATTGGATGAAGGGACTCATTATGCGAAATCTTACATGATGTCATCGTCTCTCATTTGCTGATTGTCTGCGCCGCTCTTTCACTCTTTTCTGTCGTTCTGCTCATTAGGAGGTTTACTGAGGCATGCTGAAAAGGACGAGTAGGTCACTAACCACAAACAGAGAAATTCACCATCAGGCGGTCCATGAAAGCATAGATACCCCCTCTCACATACACACACACACACACACACACACACACACACACACACACACACACACACACACACACAGTTAGAAAATACAACAATCACTCATACAATACAGTTCCAAGAGTTCTATCCAATGCTGACATTTCCATTAGCAGAAGTTTGTTTTGGTCATTCAGAGTTCAATAAAAGAAAGATTTCAGCTCCAAGCCGTGGCAAAACATCAGTCAGAATTTGGACCCACCTTCTAGTTGCCAAGTTTCGTTTCGACTTCAATAGCTGTTTTTAGTTGCTGTTAGTTAAAAAGAGCCTTAGAGACCTGGCCCAGTGTGTTAACAGGAGAGAAATGAAAAAATTTTTTTTTCAATACTGCTGATGTTATTCCAAAACATGTTGTGGCTTATTGGAGTTGCTGAGTTAAGCAGCTTCCCTGGTGTCACATTTAAAAGCAGAGATCAAACCCGTTCTGCCTGGGTTGACTGCTTTCTCCAGCAGGAGCAGAAAGATCAAGTGCTCTGAAAAAACCTGCACGCAAATAAGCTTGGACGAACCAGAGAGGGGAGAGTGGAGCACAACCTAAACCCATGAGCACCCCAACCTTTTAGTGCTTTTCCACTGGCACAAGGAACCGCGCCGTGCTGTGAACAAATGTTTCCCATTACAAATAACTGTTGGAAGAATTGTTATTCTCCTATGTATTGTTATTTCACCTATGTATCATCTTTATGTATAACTTTCCATGCATAATTATTGAGCAGTTAACCGTCCACGATGTGTTTTAACTCTGTAATGTATTCTGTGCGACTTATCTTTCTCACCTAAGTACTGAAAAAGAAACGTTTTGGGGAAGCGCTGTCTGCTTGCAGGAGGAATGTGGAGACGGACATCACGCCCTGCCCTGCGATGTAACCTTCGAAGTGGAGTTCCTGTTATCTGCATGCACTTTTGAGCTCTCTCAGCACTTTACAAGTGAATGAAAGTTAACGCTAAAGGCAAACAACAATGTAATGGTTATCACGTAAGCATGGCATATATAAGGCGAAGACAGACCAGCTGACTTCTCTGTAAGACTTTGGTCTGATGTGTGAATTCTTTCCTTGCTGCCAGAAATAAACCACTGGTTAACTTTGACTCCGTTTCATGGTGAGCTTCTTTTAAACAAGGGCCTTCTGGAATTTTGATAACAAATTGGTCCTTCAAGCTGGATCTTCAATAACCTTTCTGTCATCCAGGGTCGGGGTCGGAAAAACCGTGCACGGGGAGTCTGGGACTCTTTAAAATCTAAGTCCTCCAACTGAATTGCTGTACAAAAAGGTCGACCACCACTGGAGGACGGATTGGTGACGGGATCCTGGGAACCGGAGAACTCACCACTGACATGGTAGGACAAAGATTCTTTCTTCTTCGACGTGCGGAAAAAAAAACAGAGCGAAAAAGATTGAAAGATTTTTAACTGAGGAAGGAGAAACTGCATTTGTAGTTCAAACAGACAATAGAAACGGTATGTGGTGAAAGTGATCACTGGGCACGCGAATGTCCAGAAAGGAAAGAGGGGTTTGTGTGGATCAGGACGGAGATTATACTCAATGACTGACCGACTGTAATAACTACGGAACAGACGCTGAAACCGACGATGACATTATTATAGACAATAGTGAAATCCTAAATCTGACAGAAATGGAGATCACGTCGGCTAACGAAGTTAAACCATGGCGATGAGGAACCGCACAACTGAAAGCGTGGATCTGGAACTAGTAGGAACTAGTCTGGCGCAAGTAGGAAAAACCCAGATGGCACAAATTTTTGCACCATGTAACCGGCAGGGACAAACGAAACTGAAGCGAGGGAAATTTCCTACACCAAAGTATCTTTCCCAACACATCTGTATGGGTTTTATCGAGCTAAATAAGTGTGAAGGAAAAAAATAAACTGTCTAGTGATAGTCTACATGTTTTCCAAATGGATAGAAGTTTTCCTTATTGCAAACTTGGATGCCACATCAGTAGCAAAGGCATCGGTAAGGGAAACAATACCCGGGTTCAGAGTCCCAGAAAAAATATATAGTGATAATGGCACCCACTTTACTGTACTGTAATAAACCTGATGGCTCAAACGTTAAAAATCGAATTAAAAAATCACTGTGCTTACCGTCCCCAATCGGCAGGTTTTGTAGAGACACAAAATGGCACGTTAAAGTCCAAACTACGAAAAGCGATGGCTGAAATGGGAAAAAGTTGGGTTCACTGTCTACCCCTAGTAACCCTAAATATGCACTTGACTCCAAACAGCAGTGGGTTGACACCATTTAAAATACTTTACGGGAGAAGCTATCGTGTTCCAGGACTGACTCCATTCACCCCAGATGATGAAGAGGCTGGAGATTATATGAGCAAAATGTTGTTAAACAAGCAAATTGTGTCTGATTATCTAATTCCAGGAAATAAGTCTGAGGACCCCCAGGAGAAGGACGTGCAGCCAGGGCATCGGGTACTGGTAAAAATAATTAAGAAGAAGCATTGGCACGAACCTCGGTGGGAAGGACCGTTTCAGGTATTACTAAGTACTCCCGCAGCAAACATCGCCGAAAGGCCCTCCTGGATACACTTAACGCACTGTAAGAGGGTGGTCAAAGAAAACAAGGTATGGTAAGGCAGAAAAGTAAATAATATTCTCACTCAATTGGCTGCAGGGAGGAAGTCTGGGCTACAAAGGGGGGTTCTGGCAAGTAGGGGAGCCAACCTCAGACCCAGTGAATCAGGGAGATCCCTGCAGCATAGAGGGTGCAGAATTAGAGACCTTGGCACCCGTTTCATCACCCTGGCCTGTGCGGGATAAGGGGGGCCTTATGTTTCCTTATAGTGGTATCTACTATCATTGTAGTCCCCATGGTCCTGGCAGGTCATTATTGTTCCCATGAATAAAATCTAAAGATTTGCCACCGATCGCAGGTCTGTATGAAGGTGCTTCCTTTTGGGGACCCTAGGCAAGGAGTTCTGCCAGACGTGTCTGATCCAAGCCTGGGATTTCAGCCAGAGTGGCTGCAGAAACACACCATGAGCAGATTTCAGCCGATGTGTGGTGGCTTTGTGGCGATCGTAGACTGAGGTGGTGGTGGCCTAGTGGTAGGGTACTTGCCTCTGGACCAAGAGGTCATGGGTTTGAATCCTACCTTCAGCACCACCACTGAGCAAGACCCTTAACCTAGTTGCTCCAGGGAGACTGCCCCTGTAGTTAGGGAATGGAAGTTGCTTTGGATAAAAGCGTCTGATAAATGCCGTAAATGTAAATGATGGCCTGTGGTACAAAACTGTTGTTGAGTTATACAAAACCAGAGTGGAAGCTTTGATACCATTTGCCAGACAGTAGGAGAGAGAAGTGTCTGTGTAATGGAAGGGAACAGTCCTTCACAATGTTTCTGGCTCTGTTATTGGGTTTGGTAAATATCTTTCAGGGGAGGTGAGAGGCACACCAATAATCCTCTCAGCACCACTTACTGTTCATTGCATTGTGTTACAGTCCAAAACAGTACAGTTTCCTTACCAGACAGTGCTGCAGTTGGAGAGCAAACTTTGATGGTATTCCTATAGAATGTGGAAGACTGGTGCAGGGAGGCTCGCTCTCTTCAGTGTCATGAGGTTTATGACAGATAGCTGCACAGAGATATGTGTGCAAAAACGCAGAACAGAGGTACAGAGCAATACATATGATTATGCAACTATAGCAGGAGCAGGACAATGTGCAATAAATATAGGGGTATTTACAGAAGTAATCAAATCTCTGAAGTAATCAAAAAATGAAAGTAAGATTTTAATTCATTTATATTTCATTATACAAATAATGAGTTAAACATGAAAGTAATCATTAATGCACATATTATAGAGATAGCAGTAGAGGGTGCAGATAAAAGTTCATATTGTTGTTTAAGTATTACAAGCATAGATACACAAGCAGAGATACTGATCAACCGAAAGCAGAAAACAAGTCTGTATCTGATTGGAGGACGGTGTGAGGATCTAAGGACTGGAGTGATGGGCTTCTGGTTTCTGTTAAAACTCTAGCAGCAACATTTTGAATAAGCAGTTGCTGTCTGACAGTCTTTTTAGAGGATGGCAGTGACGTTTAACACACTGTTTTTCACTGCAAATCATATCAGCATAACAAAGAGAGGGAGGAGACTGAGAGAGAAAGAGAGACGGAGAGAAGCAGAGAGAGCAAGAGAATTTGAGAGAAAGGGAAAGGGAGAGTTCCTGACGGAGCTGGCAGCCCCTTGCGGCCCCTTGGTTCTTCATGTGAAGCGTCCCACAATTTTGTTTTTTCTCCTGTCCAAACCTCTCTACTCAGAGGCTGACAATGGTGGTAGTTATGCCTTTCAGCCTTTGGTCTGCATCCCCTTGGGCTACTGCTTCCAAAATTGTATTGATATCTTTATCAAACTGGAGACTAATTGACCATGAACTGTTCTGATGATTTATCTGGGCTGAGTGCTGAGGGAGCACAGAGGTTTCGGGGCACTATAAGGTTCTTCTAGGCCTAACACCTCCTACATCATGCCAGTACTTCCCCCATGTCCTCTGTTATCTCCTGCTCCCTACTCTAGCATCGTATCTTGGCTTGGTGTATCTTAAAGCCATGTAGATTCTTGTAACTCATCCCGCAGATACATTCCATGCTCACTGTCCTTTGATCAATTGTATGGGTCATTCCATGTAGGTCTATCCACATGAAGGTCTCTTAATCCCATCCTTTTGGGGCTCCTCTGTGGTTGTGTTCTTTTTTAGCGTTCCATAGCAGTTAGCAGGTTTCTCCCCACAGAGATTGAAGCATGGGTTGCTGGCCGTTGCTGCCCCGTGTGCCTTTCCGAGCTGTCCACTGTCTCTCCAGTTGTCACCACTCTGCTCATAGACATCATCCAGTCTGTTCCTGGAAGTCACTGGTTTAGCCAGAAAAGAGAAGTTAAGAAGATGCACTCAGGCTCATAATCAGTGATGTTAAAATTACTAAAATTGAGCAGGGGGAATAATCCTAGATTATATTAATTCTGTGCTAACGCTCAAAAGAAACATCCCCAGGTTATATTAATCCTGTGCAGTAAAATAAGGTGAATATATCGTCTTACATTAAATTAATCCCTTGCGAAAAATTATCTGAAGAAATAATCCCAGATTATATTAATCCCATGCAAAAAACAAGATGTAGAAATAATACCAGGTTATATTAATCCCATGCTAAGAAACATTTTGAAAAAGGTTATGATATAAAACAAGTCATAGAAATGATCCCAGATTATATTAATCCTGTGCTATAATATGAGCTATACAAATAACACCAGGTTCTATTAGTCCAGTGCAATAAAATGTGCAGTACTATTAACCCTAGACCTAATTTTATATTAAATTAGGTCTAATTAGCCTCTCCTGTGTTGTCGTTGCTCTGTGTGTGATGCCTCTCTCTGCAGTTAACTGTTAATGTGCCATTAACATAAATGACCTTGTGAGATTTTGCTGCCACAGTTCTGTTTTTGTTTAAATAAAAATGGGAAAAAGTGCATAGTTACCCTCTTCAGAGAACACACTGGCATATTTCCACAAACCATCATTCCCATTAGTTTTTGATAAAATCTTGTGCCATAATTTTTAAATCTTGTGCCATAATTTTTGAATGGGTCCCATTTTAAATTTTATCGTTCCAAATGTGGCAAGTTCAGAGAAATAAACTACTACACTAAAATGTCTCAGTAGGTAAAGAGTACTTATTTACGTTTAGACTGTAAACAACATGTCATCTGACTGGGTGTGTTTTGCATGCAACCCGTCAGTGCCCAAATGACATTTATACATCCAAACCATGTTATGGAAATATTTACATATCAGAGTCATATCTAGGACATCCCAATGTGACTTTGTCCCACAACACTGACCTAAATAAATGTATATATTTAAATATTATTTATGTAGCCTATCTTGCTACACTAGCAAGGAGTGCCGTGATTCACAAGCTCCTCCTCCGTTCACTCTCTGAAATTTCATGATCTTTCAAATTCCTGTCCAGATCACACAAAAAAACAATTAAGTTCAACGACCCTTTACTTTACATGTGCAAGATCCTCATGAATAAACGGAGAGCTCGGTTCATTGTCTGTGTTGTGCGGATGATGTCAGTCCTCATCTCCTTCATCCCCTTCATCCCCCTCCTGTGTGGTCTCAACCGGAGAAGTACACCAGAAGCAAAAAAATGCTACGAGGATGAGCAGTGCTGTGATTTCATCTTCAACAAGACCTACACAATCCTTTCCTCCATCATCTCCTTCTACATGCCTTTGTTGTTGATGATCTTCATGTACGGCCGGATGTTTGTAATCATAAACCGGCAGGTGAAAATTATAAAAAAAAATACAAACAGCATTTCGGCAACGCTACTGACCAGCAGCTCAACCAGGGACCTGGCTTATTTCAAGGGAAAGACTTTCTCTAATCCTTTTTCACGGAACAGGACCCAAGTAAGACTGAATATTAGCAACAACTTCTTGATTCAATACGAGCACAGTGACACATTACCTAACAAAAGGAGGTTAAACACATTCAGTAAGACATGAGGTGCAGTAACACCTTTCGAGGGCGGTGGTGAGTGATGCTTGTTTATTTAGTAATAACAGCTTTTGTTGTTGTTTTAGTCATTGTAATTATTATTGTCATTATTACTATTGCCAGTTTGTCAACAATATATTTGTTATTCATATTTTGAAGACAAAATTTCACCATGCGTATCATTTACCAGCACAAGGCCTTGAAGATTCTGGGTCTGATCATGACCACCTTCATTTTATGTTGGCTGCCCGTCTTTGTGGTCAACATTGTATTAGCGTTCACGGGAAAGACTGACTGATTTCTCACGAGTGCCCACAGAAGTTTTGTTAGCTCAAAGCACATTTTGGGCAATCAAAAATGACTACATTTGTATGGCAAGTTGGCCTCTAGGAGGCGCGGGACCCATTAGGACTCGCACCTCCTATTGAATAATATCAGTGCAAAACTCTGACACTCTCTGATTATGTAAAAGATTCAGACTTCACCAAATCTGCACCACAACCACAGTCTTTGGATGCACATCAAATTTCACCTAGTTTCATATGTAAGGGGAAGTGTTGAAATTTGGTGTGTTTACATTTGCTCACAAACTCCATCAAGTTTCAACAGAACAATCACCATCAGTCAATCAGAATTCACCACCAGTACATAATTGTGTGAGTGACCAATCGTAATGAAGTTTTGTTTCTTGTTAACCATGCTATTTAGATGTTATTTACCCTATATAACACAAATCAGCCATGAAGTGGCGCCACGGCATGTTCTCCTATGACATGGTTTGGTCTGTTTTCAAAGTTCAAAGTATCAAAGTTAATCAGAATTTTACTGCAGTATTTAAGGTGGAACATCAGTATTTTAGCTACTTCACTGCATTATTTAAGGTGGAACATCAATATTTGAGCTCCAGTGTTTAAGGTGGAACATATTTATTTGGTTATAGCTCCTGGTATTCATCATAAACCTTGGTGTTTTAGTGAATGGTTGTGGTTGCTAGGTTGCCTACCCTATGCTGCCACCCCAGCACACCACAGCATAGAAAATGGCACTGGTCACTACAGACTCATAGAACATCTACACTCTAAAAGAGTCTTAGTGAAACTCCAAATAAGGGCCTCCTTTTGTAGATGATGGTGTTTTATCACTATTTATCACTAAACTATTTATTGGTCAGGACAACTGAAGGCAAAGATTATTTTTAATTAAACCACAGCAAACAGTGACATACATCCTTTTAAATAACCGACCTGAGATTCAGTGCCTGGAAATCTGTTTATCTGTGTGCTGTGTGTTTTGCTCTGTGTTTGTTTCTTCATGTTTTTTGGCTTTTTGTCTGTTTCCAGCCTCTTTACCTGACACACATTTGAAAAGGTTTCAACCATTTAAAGGGTTTTGGCGTTGGACCCATGCCCATATTTCAAAAACTGTAGGAGAAGTGTCCTCAAAATTCACCTATAACAATAATAATAATAAAACTTAAGAAGAACAGTGGTGTGATAATTATTACTACTACGACTACTAATAATAGAATGCACACGTAAAGAGCAGCAGAAAATGGACAAAATAAAAGCATTGAAGGAAAAATATAAAAACATATTTTAACAAAAATATGAATGTTTTCAGACTCTGGTGAATGTTTTTTTTTCCATCAGAACTTGTAGATCCTGAAATGACAATTTGATGAACCAATCCCTCTGAAACTCAACTGAAATGGTATGAAGGTCAGCCAGACAGACTGAGGAACATCAGAGTAAGTATGATCATCCAGGCAGGATGGATCTGACCCTCAAAGGAAACAGTTATAATTTTTAGATCAAAAGTACATTTTTGACAGTCATTATTTTGATAGAAGTGAAAGATAATAAGCCAGAATTCTGAAAAATGTCATTTTTGCAACATTAGCTGAATGTTATGAACACAAACCATGAATTTGAGATAAAAATTTAAATTGTTACATTATCAGTATTTTTTTTGATATAGTGAAAATGAAAAAAATGAAAATTCTGAAAAAAATGTTAGTTTCAGGTAAAAAGTAATTTTTTTTTAATGGCCAGTCTTTATTTTGATATAATCAGCCATTATTTTTGATATATGTGAAAAATCTCATTTTATTTGAGTCAGAATTGTGAGAAAATTTCATAAGCCAAAATGTGAATATACAAATTATTTTGACACTATTTTAACTCGGCCTGCAGAAACAGAGGGAGGTACCGT
This sequence comes from Bryconaethiops microstoma, assembly GCA_037577275.1. Lineage (NCBI taxonomy): Eukaryota > Metazoa > Chordata > Actinopteri > Characiformes > Alestidae > Bryconaethiops > Bryconaethiops microstoma. The sequence continues at coordinate 1,097 of JBBJLS010127436.1, read as the reverse complement.
TTTGCGCTGACTGCGTGTTTTTATGGAGCTCTTAGTGAGATTAAGCTCAGCGAGTCGATACAAAGACAACTAATAAATTCAACAACTAATAAAGGCAAAATCACTGTTTGATGCTTCATCATTGCAGACCAGAAAACAGGATCTGCTGGGAAATCATTTTTCAAGATCATTTTTCACAACAAAATAATCCTCTGTCTGTCCACCTAATGCTCCTAAAGCTACAAAACACCTCCATAAGACTTTCATAATGACTGCCTTAAACACACAGATGTTTATAGAGGCTTCTTCAGTTATTATAACACTGGAACAATGTTACATTAATGCAGCCTGTTGGAATAAACCTTTATAAATGTTTATGTAAGTTTATGTCATTATCATAAAAGGCTGTAAAATCTGTTGTGTTGCTTTATGAACATTTCAGTAAAACGTTATTGTACTCTGCCAATTTAAAATAAAAAAAGGTTTTTCTCATACCGTACTGTACAAAGGTCTTGAGCCTCCCCTCATTTCCTCATATTTGCTTCCAAAGATCAAGATTGTATTTTTAATGTGGTCTTGAGGAACAGTTCTCCAGGTTTCCTGAAGGACTTTCAAAGACTCTCATTTTCAGTCCAGTGCCTGAACCCGACCAGTTTCAGAGGAATGCTTTTGTTTGTTAAGACACACAGTGACCTACGTATGAATCAATCAAGCAGAACAAAGCACATCTAACTTAAGTCCTGAACCAGTGAAGAAAAAGAAGCAGATGATTCCAGATGATCAGGCGTGAATCAGTATACTGGTGGTGCTGAATGCTGAGTGGTGGGAACACCTGTATCTGTAGACACTTTGCAGTCTGTCCCAGTAAAACATTTGTTCCCATTTCTTTCATTTAATCTACTCAATATGCCAAAGATAAGAGTTTTAGGGGCAGAAAATAACATTTTGCAAAATATGAAGAAAAAGGCTGTCAAGATTTTTGCAGAGCACTGTACGTAGGCTTTTCATTACATTTAATTTAATCACACAGATGTTTATAAAGCTTCATTCAGTTGGTATAAAACTGGAATAACAATTAATGCAGCCTATTGGAATAAACCGTTATGCAAGTTTCTATA
>JBBJLS010127352.1:0-14227 GCA_037577275.1 Bryconaethiops microstoma | reverse complement strand
CTGTCCCTGTAACTAATGACCGTGAGACTGTCCCTGTAACTAATGACCGTGAGACTGTCCCTGTAACTAATGACCGTGAGACTGTCCCTGTAACTAATGACCGTAAGACTGTCCCTGTAACTAATGACCGTGAGACTGTCTCTGTAACTAATGACTAAAACTGTCTCTGTAACTAATGACCAAATGCCTCTTTACTTTACATTGTGCACCGTGTTTAGTTCAGGCAGAACTGTTTCTATATTATAGTTTGATTTTCATATCAGGCTGCAGTTTATTTCTGCATCTGGAATACGACAAGACTCCTGTAAACTAGTTTAATTCATGTACTGAAATGGTGCACTTAACATGTCTTAACTCAAAACACACATCCCTTAGACTTTCAGTGATCATGTGAATATCAGACCAAATTATCAAGAGACAAACTTGAGTTACATATAAAATTCTCAACGGTATATTACTGAAACTGTAAGGTGTGATTTTAAATTAGACCAGTCATTTTTATCCAACATCATTGCTTACTAATTAATTTACCAATGTATTTATAGACCCCTTTCACTCGCTCAACCACGGGACAGTCAAGTCCACACTGCATCACTTTTATCTTTAGAGAAACAGCCAAGCTGGAATCCCTGTGATGCCGATCGGCCATTTATATACACTTAATTTTTGTCATAGATAAAACTATCGTATTAAACGGTCACTCACAACTGTACTTATGAGTATTCTGCCACAGATGCAGAATGTAAGTAATGACAAGTTTTATTTATTCTGTTTAATCTAAAGTTGGGTGTCTTGTTACTTCAGGTGTCCCAAGTATTTTCATAAACCAACAAACACACAAATAATACAACTACACTAACTTTAATATGCATAAAAATGGTCAAAGATGATTAAAATCATTGGGTATTCTTTGTAATATGCCATTGTAAATTCAGGAAAATATTTAAAATACAAGATAAACAGTAAAATGTTAAAGGTTTTTTTTGCATGCATCAGTAAGGAGTTAAAATGGGCTACTTCCGATTGGCAGTGGCGGTTCCAATAACGCAGTCATTCACCTGTAAAGGTTTCAAAAATAAACAGATAGATTAAATTACTGCAAATATATTATTATCGCTTTATTAAGGTAAGAAAAGTAAAGTATTTTGGAAACGTGGTCCTCCAGAAAGGCGGCACTGACCTTGCTGGCGAAGCGAAGCGAATTAAGAGATTCAGCGAAGCTCTCTTCTTCCGGTGAAACGTTTACAAACATCAGACTAAAGAAAGGAAACCAAACGGTTATGAAATGGTTGTTAAAAGTTATTTCCTTTCATTTCTTCGTGCAGCTGTCGCAGCTCCGTCAAACACAAACTTCTACAGTACCTTCCGAAATCACTTTGGTTTAAAGTAGATTTTGTACCAAGTCGTTTGGACAAAAGGGATCATTAACCGTACCTTTACTTTTAGGTACGAGGGACATTCAAAACGTTTCTGCAATTTTTTGTTAAGAATTTCTAAAACAAAATTACATCACTTTTCTACAGTCACTTTCCTTTGCGATGCAACGTTCCCAGCGTCACGTGACACTCAGACACGACTAAATCACTACTTTTCCGTCCTTCACCGTTTCCAACCAAAATATAAAAGTGCGGAAACCTTGAATGTCCCCCGTATTACTGGAGGCTATTTTGTTTTCATATAATTTTTGTGTTCATATAATCACTCCAAACTGCTTGAATACACAGTAAAAATTAAATAAGGAACGCTCAGCCAAGGCTTCAGAACTCACGTTTTGCTGTTTCCACCGAGACATCCCTGCAGAACGTAGGTGAGCTTAGAGTTGCGATAGGGCACAAAACCCTCCTAGAGAAAATAAAGATGCAAACGTTAGCCCATCCTCATCATTCATCTCTTATTACTGAAATAAAAACGCTCTGGGTTCCGCAGACAGACCTTGTTGGCCAGAGCAGAGATCACGATGCCCAAATTGGTAAGAGAAGAGTTTATGGCCGTCATCTCTTTAAACCGATCTCCTTGAGACTGACTCTTCTGGACTCTCTCACTGCCAGCCAGGTCTACCAGACACAGCGAGGCTGAAAACAAACCACAAGTTTACATTTAGATGTGTTTTCAATGGTCAGGGAACATAGAACATAACAGAATAGAAAAAAAACCCTTAATTGTCATTGCAATTCAGAGGAACGTGCAGTACATCGAGATAAAATATGAATGCCCAAAACACAACAGTATTAAACAGTAACTTCCTAAACTTAAACATGCGGAAGTCCAGCCCCAGAACTACTTAGAAAACAATAATTACAACAATTATTTACACTGCACTGGTATTTTTCTGACCAAAAGGAGTACTCTGACCACTAAAGTAAGTTCTGAAGCTTTTTTGAGAGCTACCCTTCGAATACCACCGGCTGAATCTGATGTTCCTGTTTAAAATCTGACTTTTCAGTTCGGTCTGAACCAAAATAGCAGGTGTGAGAAGGTACTTTGGACCACGGTTCAGACCAAACAACCACAAAATTGGTCTAAACAAAAGAAGCATATCAGTCTGGATCAAACTGAACCGTGATTTGGTTTGTTTGCAGAGTGAAAACACAACTTTTGGACCAATTACAGAAAGATGAGGCAGGCTATTAAAAAAAAAAAAAAAACAACAACAACAACAACAACAAAAAAACCCCCAAAAAGAATCTGAAGAAAAGAAAACACGAACCACTGTAGCACATAAGAGGAGACGAGTTTAACTGTAATTTGTTCAGATGAAATCAAGTTAACTTGACAGAACGTATAAAGATATTTATTAATAGTGCCAACAAAACAAATCTGATAAATTGCTCCAATCACAGAAAAAGCTGATCTCCGAAATGACAGCAAGCCCTTAGATGCACAACAGACTCCAAACCAATGATGTCATGTAGAGGGAGACAGTATAACTAGGTGATGACCGGATGTCGCAGTCATGCTACACTCTTTACTATGTGAAATTACAATATGAATCCAACACATGAACCTCGGTTTAGGTCTTGGTCCAGACTTTCAAGTTCGGAAATCGGCGTTCGTGTCGTTTCAGACGTCAGAAACAACTCTGTGTTGAACACAAACCCTCTTTAAAAAGAACTTCATCTTTCCCATTAAAATGCCATGTCGTATGTCAACTTTTTACTATTAAAAAAAACCAAAAAAAAACCAAAACGCTCTTCCTCTAGATGTAGAACACTAACACATTTCTAAATAATCTAAAACATTTTATATAGAATTCTCTTTCATTTCTTAAAAAAAGGAAAAAGAATGGATTACAGATTTTTCCTCATGAGAAAATGAGGAGTTCTTACACTTGCACTTGGTTCCTCGACCAGCATTTTCCCCCTCAATGTCCAGTTGGAAAATGGAGTGGGAGCGAGAGGAATGGTCATTCATGTTCGTCCGGGCAGTGGACCGGTTCTGGTTTGCCAACATGATTAAGTTGTAAACCTGAGATTTAAAGAAAATTAAAGTTAAAAGATTAAGCACCAAGATTCAGTGTTACGTTTTAAAACTATGTAATGTGTTTAGCACCTGCTGTACAGTTTTTTTTCTTTAAATGCAACCACTATAGCAAAGGTATAATCTTTGTTAGATAGAGGATGTAGAACTTTGAGGTTTTGGGAATAGAGAATTCCAGTAAACTGGGATGCTGGTGCCGTCGTCCCAACGCTCCTCACGTTCACTCAGGTTCGTTGGCGGTGGCGGTGTTATGCCAGACTCTCGACTCGCACTCCGTACAATTACATTTTGTACCCTGTGAACTTAACGAGAACTAACTTTGTTTTCTATTTGTCTTCCGTTCCTGCCTTGGGCTGATGTTCTCCAAGGGGAACCGCCACTCATCCTTCTAGCCTGGTCAACCACCCCATCTCAGATCTGTCATCACTGGGGTCCCTTGTCCAAGTGTCCTAGACTGGTTCGCTGCTTTGGACGGCCCGCATGCACTTCTAGGGCAGTTTCAGCTCCAGCAGAGACTGTTGCTCCCATTGCTGTGGACTGGAGACTCACACTTGGTTGAACAAGAACGATCACTTCTGACTCACTGTACCTGCCCTGTTAGCCAAAGACTGACAGCAGTGATTAAGCATATATATATGAAGGCCTTATGTTTGTTTTCTCTTTTATTCTCCCTCACTCTCCAGGTCGACAAGAAGAGTACAGGACATTCACAGCATTTATCAGACGCTTTTACCCAAAGCGACTTCCATTCCCTACCTACAGGGGGCAGTCTCAGTCTCCCTGGAGCAACTTGGGGTTAAGGCTCTTGCTCAGGAACCCAGTGGTGGTGCTGAAGGTAGGATTAGAACCCAAGACCTCGGCCTCCACCACCCCTTTTGAGTCTCGGTTCCACCCGAGGTTTCTTCCCCAGCTTAGAGTGTTTTTCCAGTCACATGTTATGTTTGACTTGCTCACTTGGGGCTCAGACACTTGGGCCTGGACTCTGTAAAACTGCTTTGTGTCATCAGTTACAAAAAGTGCCATTTTGACAACAGGCTCACTTAACAGTAACCAGGTTTCCATCCAAGGAGTTTTTGCAAAAAAATAGCGCTTCAAATTTTTTACCGACATAGCTGATGGAAATGCTAATTATCGATAAAATTTTGTAAATGTCGACATATTTTTCCATTTAACTTTAGCGCATAAATTCTATATCGACACTTCAGATGTCGCAAAAACTACTTTGGAAACACTTTGTGTTGGAAAAAAGGGCTTTAACACAAATAAATGTGTCACATGATACATTTTCATCACGTGCAATCATATGCACATCGATGGACGGTAGTTTTACTAACCCCGAAAGTTTCTCCAACTACTCTTTACTCGGCGCTGGTTGCCAGCTTGTAACGGGCGATGGCAACCTGTGATGGGCGCAACATCAGGACTGATGAATCCACACAACATCTCAAACGTCGGCCGTGTCATTCTAACATGTTGCAGCCAGAGATTTTCTGTGAAGTGTCTCTCCACCACGTCCTCCCAGAAGGTCTTATTCTCCCGTACCCGTGGGTTTCGTCGCACTGGGGTACTTTCTTCGAGCTCTAGGGCTATCAGAGAAGCAGCTGCTTCGTTCTGCTGTCGTCTTCGTGTATTGTGTACAATTCCAATTATTTGTGAAACTGAAATAACAGTAAGCTGAAATTTTTAAAAAACTGTCTGAATAATCTCTCCATCATTTTTTTCTTTGTTTAGCGCAGGGGGGTGTCATGTGGAAAACAAAAGGTAGATCATTTGCGACATACACAAAATTAGGTATGGAAACGCTCAAGGGCAGATTTTTTTTGCGATACACCAAAGCTTATGCGACAGTTCGTTTTGGGGGGGATGACGTCATCATGCACCCCATTTTATCAATAAAAAGCCAGTTGGATGGAAACAGGCTGGAAACAGCAAATTTCGCACATTTTTTTAACGCATATTCTGTTTGTCAATAAAAAAACGTTGCAAAAAAACTGGATGGAAACTTGGCTAGTGGTGACTGTTTCAGATTTTCATGAATTCACAGTCTTCCTTGTTCTAGCATACTTGTTTATCAGACAATAGTACAATAAACAAATTAAACTGGAGAACATAAAAACTGATCCGGGTGGAGCAGCATGATTTATCAATCAAATCAGTTGCTATATATGAGAACTAGTTGGATATACTTTGTTCTGTTTTTTCCAAGGGGAACATCTGTCCAGCCCGACTGATCACCATTGGGGCCCCAGGTCAACACTTTCCCAGGTCTTCCATCATTGGGGCCCCGTGCCAAAATGTCCTCGACTGGTTCGGCTGCTTTTGACTCCCCCGGCCACGTGCTCCTCCCCCAGCCAAGGGCAACTGCTGTTTAAATCTCGGGCGGCAATTATTGTTCCTGTTGTCGTGGACTAGAGACTCTCATCCAACAAAATCTACCTCTATTGACTCTTAACTGTACCAACTCTGTTAGCCATAGGTGGCCAATCTATCAGTACATTCATTAATGAAGGCCTTCTCTTGTTAGTGACGTTTTCTCTCACTCTGGGTCGACCAGAGGATGGGTTCCCCTTTTGAGTCTTGGCTCCTCCCAGGGTTTCTTCCTCCAGCTGAGGGAGTTTTTCGTCACCCCAGGCTGCTCACTAGGTCTTGGACCAGGACTCCGTAAAGCTGCTTTGTAACTTGTAAAAAGTGCCATATAAATAAAACTGGATTGAATATTATGTTAATATACCTGATCCTCTGTGTTCACTCTTTGGTAGGTCAAGTTGGTGATTGTGACTTCATTGTTTGAGGTTTTCCTGACATCATGCTCTGGTCTCTTGTTAGGTTTGCCCGTGTAAAGCAGGTCCCGTAGGGTTTCGTTGTAAATTTCAACGAAGCTGGCCGTAAAAGTGTACTGCAAATGAACACGAGCAACAAAATTACATCACCCTTTCATCATTCATCACCTAGACAAGCAAATACTACAAGCAGTAGGTACTACGGTCAGAACATCTCATTCAGTCATATGTGATGTGATCTCATTTATAGACATAGAACAGTGATTATGGTGGGAAGAACATTTTGTAATCAAGTTACGTAAATGCACCATTACCTGCCAGCCTTGCTCACCAAGCACCTTGGCACACTTGAAAATCTGCTGGACAGCACGGGGAATGACTCCTCGGAGTTCATCCACCTCCTCTCCTTCCATGGTAAAAGTCTTCCCGCTGCCGGTCTGGCCGTATGCAAAGCAGCAGACATTGTAGCCATCCAGAGCCGACTGCACTAGAAGGGAGATCTCCTCAAAGATCTCACTCTGGCTGCTTTGGGGCCCAAACACACGGTCAAAGCTGAAGTTGTAGCTTTTCTGAGTGTCAGCAGAACGTCCTACATGGGACTAAGAGAAAGAAATCACCCTTTAAATGTCACCATGGGACCAGCTCCCCTTTTCCAAAAGCTGATATTAACCTTTAAGTAATGTACCTAAACATTTTTTTTTATATACCTCTTCCAGTTTTGCAAGTGTTAGGGCCTTGTTGTCATGGGCGGGCAGCTGAATGTGTGCGATGGTCGCTTCCCTGTTGGAAAGGAGAGGTCGGACCCTGCAGAAAACTCTGATGTTGCCCTAGAAAGAAGGCATGGCTCTAAAAATGAGTATTTGTAAAACATGAAACATCAGTGTTTCAGCACCCTCTCAGAAGCCCAGTGTTGATTAAAAATGATCAATATTAGTGAACAAAAACTTAGAATGTACACAAAAATGTTAATAAATATCCAACCATTTCTATCAATTTCATTACTGAAATTTACTGTTTCCTTTCTCGTAAAGATATATTCAACATCTGATAGGTCTTTATTTGAATAGACATTCTAGGATCAAATTTCAGCTTCAGCTTACCTTGAGCTCCTGGATTGTGTTGTGCAGTTTCCTGCGTTCCATTTCTCCATAGTGGAGGTCATCCTGCTGCCGGGCCACCGTCTCCTCCAAGCCTCTGACGGTCTCCTGACTCTCCCGCAGACTGTCCTGACAGCGGCCGAGAGCTGAGGTCTGAATAGAGAGCTGACTCTGAAAGGGATGGAAAGGAACGATGTGTTGAAAATAAATAATCAAATTAGAATGTGCACCTTTCACATAAAACACATTAGCTCCATTTTTTAACTTCTTGTGAACACAATCACTAGAGACCTGCTACTATTCCATAAATACATGGTGCAACGCTGCTCCGTGGACATGAGGCTGCATCATGCTGGAAACAAAACTAGTATAAAATTATTTGTGTCTTAGCCAAGCATTATTTTTCTGCTTGAAGTGAGACCATAGTGTGCCAGTGTGTCACTTAGTTGCAGTTCTGTATTTGGTTGTTTTTTTTAATTATTATTATTGGTCTAATTCAGTCTCCATATTTCTTGCCATTTCTCACCAAAGTCTAATTGACAGACACATTATTGTTAATGCATTATGCAATATACATGCAGTTATAACCCTCCACAGCTCTTGTCCTTTGAAAACTGCCCTTTTGACATAAAAAAAAAAAGATAAATGGTTCAGCCCTGCAGAGAGACATGCCTGCACATTGCGGAGCTCCGTCTCCAGGTCATTTCTGAGCCTCTGAAGAACCGCGTGTTCATTTGAAAGCTGATTCAGGTCTTTCTGCAGAACATCTCTCTCCTTAGAAGTTCTCTCCAGGTCATCTTTCACCGTTGCAAACTTAGTCAACTGCTCCTCAAGGTCCCTGCAAAATACACATTAAGGAAAAATTAGAAAATATAGGAGCGTTGATCTGAAACACATTTTTTTAAAAACCCAAGGTCAACTCAATTTCAAGTGTGCTTTGACAGTACCTAAGACGCTGCTTTAATTTCTTGTTCTCTTCCTGAGATTCAGTCTCATTTTTTTGCAACTTTGTAAGCCAATCTTTGAGGCCCTCATTTTCCTGGTTAACAGACTTCATTTTGCTCTGGTAGTTCTGTATTTTGTTTTCCATGTCGCTGACCTTGCCCTTCAGGTCCCACCCTGGTCTTCTTGATGCTCCCACTGTAGATGAGAAAAAAATGATAAAAACATTACAACAGTAATGAATGTTATCCCTGTGTCTCAAAACAAAAATGATTAAGTTTCCAGGAATCAGAGGACACGAATCCCTCCCAAGCAGCGTTCCCCCGCAAAGTCGCTTGTGGATGTTTTCTTCGAACCGAACTAATAATTGTTGACGGAAGCCCGCGCAAATTCACAGAAACCGCAAATATCTTGCGCATTTTTTTGTTTTTCTGTGACAACTTATAATTTTTATGCATTTGAGTGTTAAATTACTAAGAAAAATATAATTTACTAATTTTGTAACAAATATTATTGTAAATACAGCTACATTTCTATATAACATAACTGTGTAAATGTTTTGGTTCTGTGGAGAGAAACACAAAGAAAGGCGTCTTGGTGAAACACTGCTGTACTCAGAGGCGGGAGGTTTGAAAGTAGCCAATCCGAGAGCGTTATTTATTTCTCCTTGCTGCTGATTGGCTGCTGCCCTTTGACGCAGCTGCAGTCCAGAATTCCCGCATGAGCTCCACATGGGAAACTGTTCTATCTCAAGTTTACCTTTCCTTTATTTTAAGGGTAATGTATCAAACTGAGTTTTAAATGAAATTAGTGTTTTGTTTTTAATCACATCACAAATTTGCATTTTTTTCACAATTCACAGGTGCTCTTGGAACACAACCCCATGAATTTCGGGGGCCGACTGTACTCAGAGTTTAAAGAAGGGTAATACCTTTAGCAGGTGCTGCCGCTGCACATGGTTTTTTGTCTCCTAAAAATGAAAATAGTTTACAGAGAAGGTCAGTGTTACAACATTTCCTGACAAGATAGAAATATTAGACACTCCACTGTTCTCATGATAAGGTCTCCCACACCCATCCAAACCACTGCCATTATTTAAAGTGAGGTGATCTCAGCAGTTAGTTGTGACCATTGGAAGATAATAATAAAAACAACAAACAACACACTGACAGGAAAATCCATAGTTTGTTTTAACTACTCGATAATCAATTAAAGAAAACATGTTATAACACCAATAACATGGGAAAAAATCTGCCCCATATTTGACCGCAGTGAAGTACTTTTAAATAAATTAATATAATGAATCGATTATGGTTAATATTCAGGCGGTAAATCTCATTGCAGTATGATTTTACTATGTTATATGTAAAAAAAAGAAAAATGAAAGACAATCATTGATTAAATACTATATGCTATAATACCAGAGTCTGAAGCAAGAGTCACTGTACCAGTTTTATTATACGACCAACGTCCACATTCTCAATTATTTTAATCAGAAATAAGCCAAAGTCTTCATAAACACGAGGCTTAACTCACCTCGTGATGGTGCGCCTGCCACAGTCGCAGCTCCAGATGAAAAGAGTTTAGCTGCGAGACAAAGAATAAACACTAACTGGATCTGGAACTGTTGATATTTTGATAATAATGTTCATGCTCAAGTATTTAAATGTGACAGCATTGTAACCCAAAAGGAATTAACAGAAAAAAAAAAATCTCTAAATTAAAAACGTGCAGCAGTCTTTCATTTAAAGTCAATTTTTTAAAGTACTGGTCAAGGCGGGTTAATTAAACTTACTGGCTGCTTTGGCTGCCACAGGTCGTCTGGGTGGCACCACACTGGCAGCAGGCCTGAACCTCTGAGAAACCTCTGTTTCAACTTTACGTACTTTTTTCTAGACACAAAAAGTACAATTTAACCATCAGTGAGATTGTTTACATTAAAGTGAATGTGGAAAACACGATTGTGTTACGTTAGAGAACACTAATCCAGACCAGTGCAGGCTGCTGGTTTTCTCCGTCGGCGGCGCCGGCATGAGGTCGTTTCCCAGACATGACCGGTAAACGGGACATCGTATTCTGGAGAAAAAACATTCAAATCAGTATTAAAATTACTGAACATTTCAGGGCAAACCTTTTACAAAAAGGTCTCAAAGAGAAGAAGCTGGAAAGAAAGTTCACAAAAAATGACAGTAAAATATATTGCATGATTAGAACTTGATCATCGTGCATAAGTGACAAATGCGATTCGATGAACTTCCCATAAACCTTCGGCCTTTATTCTTATTTAAGACAGACGGACACACACACAGCTGCTATAAGCAATTTTTTACCGGTTTGGCTGAAAAGAAGAAAAAAAACAACATTTCACTGAAGTGGCTAAACTTTACCCGGACGGGGCCGGGTTTATTTTACCCGGATGGGGCCACAGCCATGCAGTGATCTTATTTAACGACAGGAACCAGAGAACATTAATTCTACAGGTGAGACCTGCGGAAATCAGTACTCACCTCCTTATTCATGAGTCGGGTCCGGCAGTTCTGAAAACACAAATAGTTCAACGTTAACTCAGTTTAATTAGGGAACTGGGCCACAAAGCAGGCAGCGAAGTTCAGTACGAGACAACAAGTGCACAGCAGTTCAGGCAACGTTCTTTTTTTAATACCAAATATTAAGCGCTGGCTTATGCAGCTTTAGTGTCTGTTACTGTTAAATATGTCAATAAACATAATTGACCAGTCCTGCATGTCAGTAACTGTCATACTGAGACACTCGGACCTTCAATAGCCTGGAACATCTCACTCGGACCTTCACCAGCCTGAAACATCTCACTGAGACCTTCACCAGCCTGACATCTCACTCGGACCTTCTCCACTCTGGAACATCTCATTCAGAACTTCTCCAGAAACATCTCACTCAGACCTTCTCCAGCACGTAATCGCTCACCCACACCTTCTCCTGAAACATCTCACTCGGCCCTTCTCCTGAAACATCTCACTCGGCCCTTCTCCTGAAACATCTCACTCGGACCTTCTCCTGAAACATCTCACTCGGACCTTCTCCTGAAACATCTCACTCGGACCTTCTCCTGAAACATATCACTCGGACCTTCTCCTGAAACATATCACTCGGACCTTCTCCTGAAACATCTCACTCGGACCTTCTCCTGAATCGTCTCACACCAAGGTACTAGCACGGCCAGCTAACATCTCCTGTTCGTGCTTTAAGATGTGCAGAGACTCACCAGATGAGCCGTGAAGTAGAAACGGTTTCTCCTATCCGTGGTGAAGACGGAGATTTATACAGTAAATATATTAAATATAATAAATCTAGTAAAGTTGTAAACACTCACCCCTCCCGCTCCGAGCGGCGCGCGCGCAGGCAGTTGCTGATTTTTCAAATCTGTTTTGAAAACTAATGCCGGCGTTTGATTGGCCAAACTCAAACCGCGTCAGAGGCACAGCCCCGCCCCCCCGTGGAGACACGGCGCCTTTTCTCCGCCCACCGCCATGAAGCGTCATTATAGATTCATACTGGATACATACAGGACTCACGTTTTACTGTCATATACAGACAACAATGTAGCATCATTACCCGTCACGAAATTCTTAGTCTCATGTTCCCCCTAACTTTACATAAACACGTGGAAAAGTACACCGATAGATTTAAAAAAATACAAGAAATAGAAAAAGTTGAAAGTAAGTACAATAATAAGAAAATAACATTTTTAAGGGATAGTTTAGTATTTACAAGTATTAACAGGGTGTCTGATGTCTCGTGCACAATAGTGCAGTGCTGCAAAATTATTACTACTTATATTCCAGCTGTGGTTGCTTTCTTTCTACATATTTTTATTTAGACTTATTTTATTTTATTTATTATTATTGTACTTCATATTAAATTTTATTTTACATCATTCTCGTGTCTTGTGTCTCTCTGTGTCTGTGTGTTGTGGCAGTCACCACATAAGCAATGTCCTCCGGGATAAATTCATTTTTCTGATTCTGATTCTGAAATGGTGCAATGAGGATTTTAAAGCGGCATTTTTAAGTGACATTGTGAAGAGTCCAGGAGTCAGGAGTCCAGTAGTTGTGGTGATTGTAGACTGGTGTGTGCAGAATGACAGCAGTTCAGAAGTCTGATGGCTTGTGGATAGAAGCCGTCTCTGAGTCTGATGGGGCTCCTGGACCGCCGGCCCGACAACTGGAGCGTGAAGAGTCTGCGGCTGGGGTGGCTGGGATCAGACAGGATTCACACATGATTCATATAGAATTCATTAAGGACTTATTCAGGATTCATAAAGGAGTCATACAGGATTTATACAGGATTCGTATTGGATTCATATAGGATTTATTCAGGATTCATATAGCATTCATACAGGATTTGTATAGAACTTATAAAGTATTTCTTCAGGATTCATACAGAATTCATACTGGATTCATAAAGGAATTATACAGGATTCATATAGAATTCATACGTGATTTATACAGGATCATTTAGGATTCAATAAGGATTTATTCAGGATTCATAAAGGATTCATACAGTGTTTATACAGGATTCATACAGGATTCACACAGAATTCATGCTGGATTCATAAAGGATTTATTCAGGGTTCATAAAGGATTCATACACGATTTTTACAGGATTCATAAAGAATTAATAAAGGATTTATACAGGATTATTCAGGATTCATAAAGGAATTATACAGGATTCATACAGAATTCATACAAGATTTATACAGGAATAACACAACACAAATTATTAGAGACTGGACTCTAACACAAAATGCTCCTTTATTGTTTATTTGTATATTGGTCATAGCGTATCTCATGTCAACCTTGCACCTGCTACAACTGCAGGTCAGCAGTTTCCTGACCACAACTTGAATCCTGGTATTTTAAACACCAGCGGCACATTTCACTTTACTGTAATTGCACACTCGTACTTTGTATCGTCCCTGTCCTGTTTAAAATTAAGTTAGATTTATATTTGTTTGTGTATCTCTTGCCCTATATTTTTGTATTTTTGATATTCTGTATCACTGTACCATGGAGGGTCTGTGTGGAGCAGCTTTTCAATGCACTGTATTGTTGTCTGGACAATAAACAGATCTTGAATCTTGACTCATACAGGATTTACACAGAATTCATACTGGATTCGTATAAATCCTATACAGGATTAAAAGAAGACAGTTCTGGTCCTTTATTGGTCATTTATGTTTCCTAGTTGTTAATCCGATTTATAACTGTAATCTTATTTTTCTATATTGTGAAGCTGTTCTGACTCGTCTGGCGTTTGATGGAGGAATCAGGGCAGAGGTTACATAATAAAACGTTCAGGTAATAATTATGTAACTGCATTATATTATATTATGAAATTTGACATTTAGAGGTTAGTTAGCAACGTCTTCACGCTTATTCTCGAAACGCATCGCGGAATCACAGTAACTGTCATATTTAAATACTTTTATTGATGATTTTAAAGTGCGTCTATTGTTCCACGTTTCCAGAAAAATAAGACTTTTTGACCTCACAGGACGGAAGTCGTGCTAACGGCGCCGTGCTGGTGTTGCATATTGACCTCACTCGCCGGAAGTGGAGAGGAGAACAGACGGACAAGAGGAAAAAAAATTGAAAAAAAAAAAAAAAACATTAAAAGGACGAATCTGCGGATCCGGACGGAGTTCCCGAACCCGGTCCGGCTCGGAGGAGGCCCGGGACCCAGGGCACCGCGCCACCACCGGTAATGACCGCGGGCCGGCCCGGTTGCAGGCTTTTTTTGGGGGGTTTTGTTGAGATCTGTCGGAGTTCCAGCAGCTCGCGGCGCGGCGCCCCTCTCGCGAGCCGGAAGTCTGCGTCTCGCGCACAGCGGCGTTTTTTTTTTTTTTTGCTCTCGGTTTTTTTGTTTCGAGTTTTTTTTTCCTTTTTTTCTTTT
>JBBJLS010127332.1:0-17108 GCA_037577275.1 Bryconaethiops microstoma | reverse complement strand
GGAGAGACAGAGAGAGAGAGATTGAGAGAGAGAGAGCGAGAGAGAGAGAGATTGAGAGAAAGAGAGAGAGAGAGAGAGAGAGAGAGAGAGAGAGAGAGAGAGAGAGAGAGAGAGAGAGACCCAGCTGCTACTGTTTTTGGGTGACTGTCATCCAGAAAAACTCTTCAAGAGTTGAAGCAGTTGTGGCTATGAGGGTCGTCCTATAAAACAAAACACAAGAAAGAATCTGCTCCCAAAACTCAGCTCTGTCTACAAACACCACTTACTACAGCAACACTCTACAATCACTTATGCTTAACAAAAAAAAAGTAATAATTGACAAAGGCTTTTGGCTGGACTCTCACTCTCATAACTGTAGATACTGAATAATTCATAGTGATTAGTGAATAACTTATAAAAGTTACTAAATAACATACTAGTTACTGAATAATTGACTAACTAGTTGATTCTGTATAATTCTAAGATAGTACTGATTAATTCATAGTAGACACCTAATAATTTATTACGAATACTGAATAATTCATAGTAGGCACTGAATAATTTGTAGTCGTTACTAAATATTATATTAGATACAGAATCATTTTAAGTGGTTACTGGATAATTTATAGTAGATACTGAATCACTTATAGCTGTTACTAAATAATGTTTAGTAGATACTGGATAATTCATAGTAGGTATTGAATTATTATAGTAGTTCTTAAATATCTCATAGTAGATACTAACTAATTTATAGCAGTTAATGAGTAATGTAGAGTGTGTTACACTATATACAGAATTATTTATAGTAGATCCTGAATAATTTATGGCTGTAGTTCAAAGTAGATACCAAATAATTAAAAATAAGTACTGAATAATTCATAGTACTTACTTAATAATACATAGTAATTACACAAAAATCTATGCACTTAATGCATAATTAATTAGTAACAATTTATAGTAGTTACAGGAAAAATATGCAGAGAATATGCAGAAATATGATGCAGATATGAAGTTTATTAGAGCTTCAGTCTCATTGCTGAAGATCTTCCCATTCTAGAATCATCTAGACCTCCAACAAACTCACACAAGACCAGCTCCTCTCGGTCTGAATAAGAGACTCTGAACTGACAGAGAGTGGAAGGTTTCAGAAACACATTTGAATTCACTGGTAAAATCTTACAAAAAATTCCAACATAGTTTATGTTGTTGCTCATATATGTATTTTTTTAAGATGTTCTGCCTGCCACACATGTGGCTGTCTATACACAAATAGTGAACTTACTATTTTACATTTTTACTATTTACCTTACTATTTTACTGTTTTACATTTGAAACCAACGGAGCGGTGCATGTTTTGATATGGCAGTGACTAAATAATGTTATTTTTTATCATGATTTGAATAATATTATCTCTCTTTGTGAACAAATTTCCTGTGTGTTGTACAGTAGTCAGTGTGGTTTGGTGGGCTGATTGCAGTGTTTGATTAGTGGGTGTTGTTTATTGTGTGTGTGTGTTGGGGGCAGAGCTGTTTAGCGGGCCGGGGTTCATGAAGCACGATGCTCCAGGTGTGCTGCAGGACGCGCCGCCTTATGTTTGTCTCACACTCTCTAGTACTGCACTCAGGCATGAAGACAACAACACACACGCACGCACGCACACACATTTTCACACAGAAACTCTCTACCATTAAGTTATGGCACCCTCACAACCAACAACTTTTTGTGAAATGATTCATTCACATTTACAAATTAGTGACTGATTGTATTCATCGGATTTTTTTTCATGATTCAGTGAAATTTTTTTTTTTTTGGTGATTGAATTAATTATGACTTTTTAGAAAAAACAATTTTCAAGATTCAAGATGTTTATTTGTTACATACACAGGAAAATGAATCGCTCTTGAGATGGTCTTGAAAACAGAAACTAGAATAAAGGATTGAATAATAGAATACATTGAAAAATACACACAAATGTAAATAATATAAATATAACACTATATACAAACTCGATGTATCTGTGAATATTTACAGTGGAGAATAAATAGAAAATGTGCAAATTTATCTGTGACTGGATTCATTACATTTCTTTTATAAATGATTCAGTGAAATTCTCTAAGTGTTCAGTGACTGGATTTGAATCAATAATTGTTTTATGATTCAGAATGATACTATATAAAACGCAAAACCATTTTCACAAGAGCAGTTTTTGTAACAAATTATTTCTGCTCCGATAAATAGTTTTACATCTTAGTTTCTCAGATGGCCTCAGACTTTTCATGCACACTAGAGTTTCATTCAAGCTTAAAGAAAAACACATCCCACACACTCTCTCTGAATCCATTACTGAGCAGCCCCCGCCTGTCGTTAAAGGACTATTTGAGTAACGATTCATGACACTTTTCATGCTCCTCATATTGGAAGAGATAATTGAATTTCTTCAGACAGGAAACTGGTCAAGGTAATGCAGGAACAGAAATTCGGGTCTCAAACCATCATCCATTGGATTCACAGACTGGAAGCAAAAGTTTTGTAAATGAAACACGTTTATATATTCTATTAGTAGGTATAAAGATGTACAAAATATATTCTATCAGTAGGGATGAAGGTATAAAAACTGAGGAACCTTCAAAACCCTTCAATGACCATAAAAAGAAACATGATTATGTCAAAGCTATTGGTTCTTCCAAACACCTTTTCAACTTCAGTGTGCTTGGACTTATTTCTGAGTCATATTCATCTCTAGTCTCGCTGTTTTGATCTGAATGTTCTTGTCTTCTGGTGTTTTAGCCCCAGCCTGCTGTGATGAGCATGAAGTTTGGATTTGCTCCATTAAAACTAACCCCTCAGCCACAGTGAGCAATTCTTCTAGACAAAAACATCTCACACACTTTTGCTCAACCTGCTTCTCCAAATCCTTCTTTTATTTACTATTGAGAAGCTCCATTAGAGATTGAAGCTGCTGTGGAGTCTAACCATAAATACATCAAATGTTTTCAACACAGCGGCATGAGGGAGATAATAATCTGCCTTGATTATTTCTCCCGCATAAGGAGGCATCATCTCTCCTCGTAATTAATGTCACCCAAGAGTTTGCAGCTCTGTCTCAGAAGGAAAAGGTGTAAATGGTCTGAAAAAGTTGACAAATGGGGGAAAAGTGAATGAAATGTCACAAAGGTTTCCTGTTTTTCACCGCAATCATGTAAATGCGACTTCTTGTACCTATTAAAGGTTGAAGAGGAAAGGTGTGGGTGAGAAGAACCTTTCAAAGGTATAAAGAACTATTAGACAATGTTTTAGAAATTTACCCATTTTCACCAATTTGAGGGTTGACACTAGCATGACACCATCAAGTGCACTGATCCAGAATGTAGCAGCATGTCTGGTCTTCAATACACCAGAGTTCTTGCACACCACTCCTCTACTACAAACTACTGGCTTCCACTACTGGCTTCCAGGAGTTGATTAGACTTAAAACTCTTAACACTTGCCAGCAAAGACAACAATGGTTTAGCTTCTTCTTACCTATCAGAAAATGGTTCATTAAAATTCGATATGATTCTTTTGAAAATGATTTAATAAAATTCTAAGATTTTCAGTGACTGGATTCATTCTGATTCTTTTGAAAATAATTCAGTGAAATTTGTGATAGTTTTAAAGAACTACTACATAACGGATCAGCTCCTTCTTACCAATCAGCACTGATCAGGCCACAGCTCACCATTTTAGAGCATCAAGCACAGACAAAATCAACACCTTCTTTAAAGCTGAAAACATGCATCAGGGCAAGGTGGAATGAACTTCCCCTGAGTGTCAGAACTGCTGAAACACGGCACCTGTTCAACGATCACTCAGTGTACTTGGGATAACAAACACAAGCCTTAAACTAGCTTAACACACTTTTCATAGCCCAAAAAAAACTTCTGTGCAATCTAATAATGGTTAAGCACTGACTTCAGCTCTGATACAATCTTAGTTTAAGTTTACATTTACATTTACAGCATCCAGCAGACGCTTTTATTCAAAGCGACTTCCGTTCCCAAGACCAACCACTCAGTTCTTTATATTTTGCTTTGAATCACCTTGTTTTTTTACGATAATACTATTTTATGCCTATCAAAGATTTTTTGGCATTTTGAGTAGATTAAATAAAGGAAATAGGAACAAATGTTCTACCTAAATCAGAATCAGAAAACTTTATCAGAAATCAAACTAAATTGTTTAATTTCCTGTCCCAAGCTTACATGTATACATGTATATAATTGTAAAGATACAAGATTTCTAGATAAAGGTGTTTCAACCACTCAGCATTCAGCACCACGAGTATACTGATCACCGCCTGATCATCTGGAATCATCTGCCCCTGTTTCTTCCCTGGTTCAGGACTTAAGTTAATTGTCTTTGTTATGCTCGAAACATTAATAGGTTGCTGTGTGGCTTAACAAAAAAAAAAACAGGTAACAGTTCTTCAACGAAAGTGAGTCTTTGAAAGTCCTACAGGAAGCCTGGAGGACTGTTCCTCAAGATTACATTAAGAAATCTAAGAAAATTTGACTCTTAAGAAGCAAAATATGAAGAAATGTAAATGTAAATAAAATATTTGTATTGGTTCGCCAGTTGCTTTTTAATGATGTCTAATGGTTGGTAAAGGTATGCTGTTTTTTCTGATGGGTTGATGCCAAAAGTAAAGTTTATCAGGTGATTTGTGATGGATCCTACATGCATTTAATTGTGTACAAGTGGTCTCTAGTGGTCTCTAAAGGTCACCATTACGACAATTCCTGTTATAAAGTTCTTTCTTGTAATTGTCCTATGGGATCAATAATGTTTTCTGATTCTTTTAGTCAAAAAGGGTTTACAAAGAGGGTTTGTTGACCCACTGAAAGGTTTTTTTAGAATAAAATGTTTCTTTAATGGAATTAGAGATACCCTCTGCCACTTCTAAGTCTAGTTCAACCAAAACTTTCACCCTCCACAATTCAAAAACCACATAAATAAGTATACTAGAGACTTCTGGACAACTCCACATGGTTTTAGGTGAGTGCGTGATAAGTGATTAGCTACATTAGCATCATAAATCCTGTGCAAAACCAAACATGTAGAGGTTTGACTGAGTACATGTCGGGTGATGGGGACATTTTATGTTTGGTTGAACCATTGCTTTAATAGGACACACACATTTCCCAGGTGGCAGTAGTGGTATCTTATAGGTATGAAGGTGTGCGTTTTCCTCTGTTGTGCTGCTCTTTGACTGCAGGCCTAATTAAGCGCTCTCCTGCTCTCTGGCTGGGTTTCTGTATGCAGCTGCTAGGAAGATCTCTCTGACACGGCTAGTCAGGCCTTGCACAGCCGTGCAGGGAGATAAGGCACGCATACACACACACAAACACAGGTTTGCTGCTCAATGTTTGTTTGCTGTCCCAAGCTTACATGTATATATGTTCATATACTGTAGTACTGTGAAAAAGTCTGGAGACATCTCTAACTTCTTTATATTTTGCTTGAATCCGCTGTCTTTGTCATGTTAAGTAGATTAAATTTAGGAAATGGGAACAAATGTTTTACTGTGACAGGCTGCAAAGTACCTAAAGGTACAAGGAGCCTAGATAAAGGAGTTCCAACAACTCAGCATTCAGCACCACCAGTATACTGATGACCACCTGATCATCTGGAATCATTGGCTCCTGTTTCTTCACTGGTTCAGGACTTAAGAAAATGAGAGTCTTGAAAGTCCTTCAGGAAGCCTGGAGCACTGTTCCTCAAGACTGCATTAACAATACAATAAAGTCTGGCTCTTTGGAAGCAAAATATGAATAAATGAGCTGGCTCTAGACTTTTTCAGAGTACTGTGTGAATATACATATGTCCGTTGCCCAGCACAGTTTGATAATTTCCCTGCTCAAACACATCTGGCTCATCTCACCTGTTCATTGTCAGGTTTAATGGATGTGTTTGAGGAGGCGGGCTTCCAAACTGAGCCCTCCAGGACTGTACTTGGGCATCCTTGCATAAGAATTATGTTAGACCTGTTTTACTGTTTTTCCTACAGTATCAGAACACACACCACTCACACACTCACACACATCTCTCACACAGTTTTCGTAACCCCCCTCCTGACCTTATCGGCAGTCCAAAGTGCGGCTGGGTCACGGAGGCTGCAGCCTGCAAAACTGGGCCAGAGTGATTACACTGTAATCTCTATCACACACAGCAACATACACTCAGCCTACAGCGCGGGGAGCTGACCGACACACACACACACACACACACACCCATATACACACACAAACTTATACAGCATTCCCGAAGCCCATCAGCTTGTAAGCAGCAGGGGGGCCCATGCTCCAAGACTGCTCTAAGATATTACACTCAGATCTCTTGTGAGAATCACATGTGGCGTGCATGTGTGTGTGTATGCATGTGTGTGTGTGTGTGTGTGTGTGTGTGTGTCCTGCAGATGCTACCATGCTGATGGTTGCCATGATAAGTGTGTGACTCAGCTGTGAAGGTGTGTGTGTCCAGTGATAGAGCTAATAAAAAAAATAATAATAATAATAATAACAATAATAGTAATAATAATAATAATACATTTTATTTGAAAAGCGCCTTTCAAAACACTCAAGGACACTGTACACAACAAAATAAAAAAAGAACAAGCAAAAGAGCAGACAATTTACAGAATCTACATATAAAATGGCAGAGTGGAGAAACTTATGTTGAATAAGCTATTTTGAACAGGTGAGTTTTGAGTCGAGATTTAAAGAGAGGAAAAGAAGTGATGTTTCTTATGTCAGGAGGTAGAGAATTCCAAAGCCGAGGAGCAGAACAGCTAAAAGCCCTGCTCCCCATGGAGAAGAGATCGAGAGAGAAATAGAGGAGGAGGATCTGAGGCAGTGAGATAGAGTGGTGATCTGAACCAATTCAGGCAAATATGGAGGGGAGAGGTGGTGAATGGCCTTAAATGTGTACAGAAGCCACATTTGATGTTTAACCAGTAGCCAGTGAAGCTGCTGCAGAACAGGCGTGATGTGGTGGATGGAAGGGGTCCTGGTCATAATACGAGCAGCTGGGTTAATGGAGAAATTTTTGAGTAAGGCCAAATAAAAGTGAATTGCAGTAATCGATCCATGAAGTAACAAGGCTATGGGCAAGAATGGCACTGGGGTGAGAGAAGGACGGAGACAATTGATGTTGCATAGATGGAAGTATGCAGACCGAGTGACATTACTAATGTGTGAATTAAAAGATAAAGTGCTGTCGAGGATGGCTTCCAGACTTTTCACCTGTGGGGGGGGGGTTAAACCAAAGAGTTGTCGATATTAATAGAAAAATGATCAGTTTTGGATAGTGTAGATTTAGAAGAAACTCTGATTTATTACTGTTAAGTTTAAGAAAATTTGAAGAGAACCATGATTTAAGTTCAGCTAAACAGATGGTAAGGGAGGATGGGGGAAGAATAGAATCAGGTTTAGTGGACAGATAGAGCTGGGTGTCGTCTGCATAACAGTGAAAATGAATATTATATCTACGAAAGATGTGTCCAAGAGGAAGAAGGTACATAATGAAGAGAAGGGGCCCCAGGACAGATCCCTGGGGCACACCAGTGGTAGCAGGGGATGAGAAGTGAACGATTTAAGATGGATGAACTGAGTACATATGATTTAAACCAGTCTAGTGGAGTATGGGAGAGACCAATGGAGATTAACCTACTAAGGAGAACAGAGTGAAAAATAGTGTCGAAGGCTGCACTCAGATCAAGGAGAATAAGGATGGTAAGTAGACCAGAGTCAGCTGCCATAAGACTGTCATTGGTTACAGTGCTATGGAAGGGGCAAAAACCAGACTGGAATTGTTCATAGATATTATTATTAGTTAAGTGAGAATGGATTTGTGTAGAAACTATTTTTTCAAGAATTTTTGAAAGGAATGGTAAATCAGAATTTATCGAAGTTGTTGTGATCTGGACCTTTTTTTCTGTATTGGAGTGATGCCAGTGGTTTTGAAGGAAGCAGGAACAGTTCCAGTGGTAAGTGAAGAATGGATGATTACAGAGATAAGGGGGAGCAGAGAGGATAGACAGGCTTTGACCAGAACTTTGGGGATGGGGTCTAACTGACAAGTCGAAGGTTTTGACTTACAGAGAAGATCTGAGACATTAGAGACAGAGGGGAGTTGAAAAGCAGAAAAACAATATGATGGCAATGAGAAATCAAGGGAGGTACTACAAGACACACCAGAAGCCAGGTCTTGGTGAATTTTGTGAATTTTCTAAGTGAAAACTAACATTACAGAATCACAGAAGGCAGATGTGTAGAGGTGGGCAGGTAGAGAATCTGGTGGCTTGAAAGAAGAGTTAAGCAGTGAAAACTGACTTGGTGGAATCTTCGTTTGAACAGATAATGGTAGAATGAAAGGTAGATTTGGTATGGTTGATACACTCCTTATGATATAAAATATGATTATTATACATTTCTTTATGGATCGTGAGACCAGTTTTCTTATACAGACGTTCAAATTGTCGACTCTTTGCTTTCAGAAGCCAGATGAGTTCAGATGTAAACCAGGGTGCTGACTGAGCGAATGATACAGATTTGGTTTTTAATGGCGCAACAGATTTTAAGATATTATTGAGACTGTTGTTATAGTGGGAAACCAGATCATCCTGGGTGAGTAGGTAATTAAAAGGCAAAAGACTTGAAAAAGCAGAGGAAAGGGTGTCTAGATTAATTTTCTTAATATTACGGAAAGTTATGGTAAGAGGGTAATTAAGTAATTAGTTTACACTTCAATCTAAAAATCTGGTTACCAACTAAAGCACTGGGTTTTAACTCCAATCTTCTCACACTGCCCCAGAATTTCACAGAGAGTTCTCTTACCTTTTTTCTCACAGTTTTGTTTTCTCTATCTCTCTCTTTCTTTCTTTCTCTCTCACCTTTCTCCTCATAGTCTCTCTCTCTCTAGTATTGTTAGGTTTATCTGGATTTCATGTTGCTTAATTTTATATACAGTAACCTCCCACTTATACGTGGTTCAGAAGTCTCGGCTTCAGTCTCGCAAATTTTTTCTGAGAACCAAACTAATAGTTGTTCGTGGAAACCCCCACATGTGGGCAGAAACCGCAGATATCCTCTGCATTTTTATTGCCTTTCTGATATTCAGGCCTCGTCTGCCACGCTCCCTCATCCTCATGTTGGGTTGTTTATGTCTGGATGAGCGGTTAGCAAGGCAATCAGATGCACCTGAACGGAATGAGCCTCCACTGCTCAGCACCACATCCAAATATAAACGACCCAGCACAAGGATGAGGGGACGTGACTGATGAGGTCCAGACGTCACAGCTTTTTTTGTGGCAATGTATAATTTTTTCATACTGCTGTGCTCAGAGGCGGGAGATTTGAAAGTAGATTTGAATGTATTTTCCCTTGCTGTTGATTGGCTGCTGCTCCGTGATGCATCTCTGACAGCTGCAGTCCAGAATTTCCCCCATCGAGCGTCTCAAGTGTTCTCATGTTTTTCGTTTTTGTTCTTCTTAAAGCCCTGTATTCTTATTACTGTAAATTAAATTAATTTATTACTGTATTTACCTGCTTATACCAAAGAAAACAACAGCACATACCAAAGAAAACACGCGTGCATGAATTACAGTACAGTCAATACAGGGGTAACATTGGTATTGAGACAGCAGTTCAGTGTACACTGTACAGTACAGATAGGGGTTTACCTTTATGCATTAAGCTGTTTTGGGAGCATATTTGGGGGCATATTTTTAGGTATTTTATTTACCGCAGCACATATTTGCGGTTTTCACTATACGCAGGTGCTCTTGGTACGTAACCCCTGCGATAAACGGGGGTTTACTGAATTTATATTTTACTTCTGAGTGTGATGATCTCAACAGCAAAAGTATAAAAACAGAAACTGTCGTCATAAATAAAGACATTCTGTCAGAATGTGATGAAGAGTCACTGAGATTTGGAAAATTTTACTGCAAGGCAGAGCCGAAAATTGAGTTTCAAATTGTTAATTGAAATAGACCTCAGTTTTAGGAGTGCATAAAATTGTTAGTAAAAAACATTTATTTAGTTTAACCATTTAATTTGGATGGAGTTTTAAATGATAATTTTAAGTTAATTAAACATCAAATATCACAGTTCAGTGGCTCCCCTCGTTAAACCCTCCCACTAAACCCAGCAGGTGTGTTTTAGCAGAGAAAGGTATTGAATGGGTTTCCGACACTTCAGATAATGCAGTTCCATTGCTCGACAGCCCAGTGCTGGGGACTTTATACCCCTCTAACCCAAATTCTGCCACGCAGGTGGGTGTCCAGTCTGGGGGGCTGTTAGTGGTTCTGGACTGTGCTGAAAGCTGGAGGGTTGTTTAGTGCACATGCAGAGGAAAGTCCCTGAAATACTCTGTGGTTTTACAGTTGGTTCTCTCTTACAAAAGTCCCACCTGTAACACACGGACCACCCCCGCACAACACACACACACACACACACTACTCTCACATCCACTCTGCTGGCCACCATCTGTGAGTGTTTGGCAGTGACAGACGGTACATCTGCGTGTGCACATCCCCTTTTCACTTCTGTCCTCCACTCTGTGTGTGTGTGTGTGTTTGTGTGTTTGTGTGTGTGTGTGTATGTGTGTGTGAGTGTGTGTGCATATGTGTGTTTGTGTGTGTGTGTGTGTGTGTGTGTGTGCGTGTGTGTGTGCGTGTGTATGTGATGGCCAGAGGGCCACTGTGGGTCCCAGCTGCAGCCTCCTTTTCCTCTCAGTACCAGCGCTGTGACGGCAGGCTTTCAGCCACCATAACCCAGCCATCAGGAACACATATGGCAGCACTCAGCACACACACAGACACACACAAACACACACACACCACAGACAAACACACCTCTCTGGCCCCTCTCTGGGCCCTCTTTGGTCTGTCTCTCTCTCTCTCTTGGTTCTTATTATTTTCTTATGTCCATTATTACTCATATATCAGACTAGTGCACCCAGGTTCTGCCCCTTCAGGTGTGGGAGGTGGGAGGAGTCCCACAGGTGTGCAGCCGAAAAAGAGACAACTGAGTTACATGAACACAGCTGGACCCTGCCAGAGGAAGCCTACTCTGGCTATCAAACTCCACACACACTCCGCACACACACACACACAAACAGACACACACACACACACACACACACACACACACATACACACGGTATCAGGGAATGGGGTACATCCAGTGTTGTACCAAAATATTGACCCACCCATCATTTCTTCATATTTTGCTTCCAAGGAGCTAGACTTTTTTGTATTTTTAAAGTTGTCTTGAGTTGTCTTGGATTCTTGAAGGACTTTCAAAGACTCTCATTTTCAGTCCATACCCTGAACCCGACCAGTTTCAGAGGAATGTTTTTTGTTTGTTAAGACACACAATGACCTACATATGAATAATTCAAGCAGAACAAAGCACATCTAACTTAAGACCAGAACCAGTGAAGAAACAAGAGCAGATGATTCCAGATGATCAGGCCGTGATCAGTAAACTGGTGGAACTGAATGCTGGGTAATCTAGGCACCTTGTATCTTTAGGCACTTTGCAGCCACTTGCAGTGAAATGTTTCTTCCCATTTCTTTAATTTAATCTATTTAATATATTAAATAAAAAGTTTGGTGAGGTGATTCAAAGCAAAATATACAGAAAAGGCACAAGTCTTTTGCACAGTACTGTACATTAATAATTCATAATGTATGATATATATTAAAAATATTGTCCATATTGCAACTTTACAGAAGAAGGAAAAAAACATTCAGAGCTCATATTGGAACTTAATGTAAAAAGAATATTCATAAAGTAATTTGGGACCATTTCTGTTGCCCCTTTCAGCTGGGGCATAGAAATGTGAAAAAAGACAACATTTGAGATGGTTTTGTTGATATTCTGTTTGAAAAATGATGACATGTATAAATGTATCAGTATCTGTCAATATATTTAATTTTAATCATAAATCATTATTGTCTAAACTATAAGCCTAAACTTAACCTTAGCAAGCCAGCAGCAGTTATTTGTCTTTTCTGTTTTGTGACATGTTTGCCTTGAAAATAAGCAATAATGTACACACAGACATATACACACACATTCACGCACACATGCATGCTTCACGTGGTAAACGGTCCTTTCTGCCATGCTATCAGTGTCCTCTGCAACTAACTATCAGAGAGAGAGAGAGAGAGAGACAGAGGGGAGGGTTAACTGTTTGAAGGAGGAGCGTATTCTGTTGCTCCACAGTGGCCAACAGAGCGCCATAGTTTGTCAGGAGGGTCACACATGTGAAGAAGCCGACCGTCATTTTTGTGTTTTTAAATGGACTAGCTGATGCTAAAGAGTTAGGGAGGGAAGATGTGGTGAGTTTTTACAGAGAGAGAAAAGTATAACACTGTATTATTACATGTGTGTGTGTGTGTGTGTGTGTGTGTGTGTGAGTGTGTGTGTGTATGTGTGTGTGTGTATACATGTGTTAGTTTGTCAAAGCCCAGAACTGGATCTGACCATTCAAAAAGAGATTTCATGTCTCGTTTAGTGCCATACTGCTCTCTAAAGTCTGGCCTCTGAATCCTTAATTTTTATTGGACAGAACCCCTGGGCCCTGATTGGACAAAGTGTTGGGACCCCTAGAATTTTACTGAACTGTGCGCTGATTGAATGGAATCCTTGGATTCTTGTTGAACACAAGACCTTGGCTCTGTTTGGACGGGACGTTTAGGCTTTGACCGAATTCTTACTGGACATGACCTTTCGGTTCTGATTGGATAATACAATTCTACTCTAATTGGACATGATTCTTGAGAACCTTGGGCTCTGATTGGACAGGACCCCTGAGGTCTAATTGGATAGGATCCTTGGGCTCTTGGATTCTTATTGGACAGGACCTTGGGTCTCTGACTGGACAGATCCCTGGTTGGACTTTTGTGTTTGCAGTGTGTGAGGGAATACATTCTGTCTGGGTGTGTGAGGAGATGTACAAGATGACCTCAGAAATTCACAGAGATAGACACAGAAGATCTGGGAGACTCTCTTCTTCCTCCTCTTCGTCATCCACATCTTCCAGTTGCCTGATGCCTCCGAGAGTTGCCACGGTGATGCTGACCAGCCAGAGGCGCCATGCACAGCGGCTGCCAACCCACGGGCACAGGAGACGACACACAGGTGAGTCAAGGTTCAAGTCAAAGTACATACACACACACGCGCACACACACATGCGCATGCGATCCGAGAATGCGGGAAAGAGAGAATGGAAAAAACATTGAATATACAGTGAAAGCCTGGAATATTTTTATGTAGTCAATCAGCCAATACATACAGCTACGTGTCCGAAGATTGTTCTTAAGTGTTGCACTGGATCCATGATGCTAATGTACCTCATATCCTTGTTAGCATCATGCAAACTGCCTGAATCTACACACACTTTCTTCATTTTTCTGTTCTGTGATCTCTAATGGACTTGCATATGTGGTTTCTGATACTTCATGACACTGGTATTTACAAACAGCAGTCACAGCTATTACACAGCCTGATACTTACAGTTAGGCCACATGGTGGTACAGTTCAGCCAGCATAGGGAATAGATCAGAAGTAATTAGTGGCACATAAACTTCTTGTTGTCTCATTACTAATTAATCACCAAAAAACTTGCCTATGTGGTTTCTGACTCTTCATGATATCTAAGTTGTTATCTATAGACAATGTTTATATTGTTGTCTACAAAAGTATAGACAAAATGTGAAAAAATTCAGGCTTTAAAATGAATTTCAGGTTGTCATTAACGTGATGAAATAAGGAAGCTATGTAAATGTCTGTGTCTTTAACACTGATATTTAAATGAGCTGTGTTCTGATTGGCTGCCCTGTATTATCTCAGTCAATAAGGAACAAAACACTCCTTATAACTTCAGCATA
Organism: Bryconaethiops microstoma; assembly: GCA_037577275.1. Taxonomy (NCBI): domain Eukaryota; kingdom Metazoa; phylum Chordata; class Actinopteri; order Characiformes; family Alestidae; genus Bryconaethiops; species Bryconaethiops microstoma. The sequence continues at coordinate 3,190 of JBBJLS010127332.1, read as the reverse complement.
AACGGGTGGAGCTAAACTGCTATAGGCTGAATAGACAGCACAAAACCCGTCAATTCAAAAAAGACATCTTTTTTATATGTTATACTGTACTATCCTATACATTATACACTATACATTTCAAACTGGATTTGTTTGTGTTTTAAAACAGAGGATTTTTTCATGATACAGGCTTTTGAACTATTTTAAGCGGATAATTCAAGCGCCACTTGTTCCGTTTAGGACCATCAGGTAATTGACTCCAAACACAGCCTTAAAGCCTTAAATCAGGATCTAAGAGTAGCGTCATCACTCCAGACATGGATAAGCACTCTGTGCTTCACTCACACACACTTTACGGGCTCTGAAAAAGTCCAAAAAGCGGAAAGGGTTTTGCTGTGTCTTTTTTTTATTCACGTTACCTGCGGCTGTGTGTGGTCCTTGGCAGTAATGAGCTTTGTGCCTGTGTCTCTGATAAGCAGTTTAATTAGGCTTATTCATAAGCAGCCTCTGTGGCGGTGTGATAAAGAGTCAAAGGCAAAAGTGTTGAACCTGGCTAACCCCTCCATAGCTGCTCCCCACTCACACACACCCCAATCCCCAACCCCCGCAACTGCAGCTAGGGGAATGCTAGATGGCGGAGGATGGACATGGCACTTGTAAACACACCTGCTTTGGCCGCCTTCGCACCTGACCTGTCCGTGATCCGCCCACAAAAAAATCTTGTTCAAACAAATGTGAAACTGTGGCACAGATATCTTTTTTTTTTTTAATCAATGTGTTTTATTAAAATAAATGATTTATTTTGTGTGTGTGTTAAAGGTCAGCGCCATTTTTTCAGTCATGCACCCAAGCTAGTGTCAGCCTAGTGGCAAGTTCATGTTGTTTCAAATAACAGCACTACCTATAACATCACAGCCCACCTCAGCAGCTGGTGGTCTAGTGGCTTGGGAGTTGCCTCTGTCATCAGAAGGTTGTGGGTTTGAATCCAAGGATTGCTAGTGGCACCACTGAGGAACCCCTGAGCAAGGTACCGTGCCCACACACTGCTCCCCGGGCGCTGTGTTCCTGGCTGCCTGCTACTTCACTTCATCTCTTCGACTGAAAGCTTGATGCATTTGTCTAAACTCACTTATCTGGAGATTTGGTCCAGATATGTCTCTCTTGGTCTTCCAACCGGGTTTTGTCCAACCTCCAATTTGTAAAGAGCGTAGATGTTCGCCGGCAATTCTTTGTCTATTCAGAGACAGTGTCCTGCGAACTTAAGTTGGCGTTCTCTTACGAGTTCTTGTATTGGCTGCTGAGCGCATTTCCTGTAGAGCTCTTAATTTTTCATGTGGACATCCGATTGTCTAATTCCCAGCATGATGCGATAGCATGTTCTGGCAAAAACATCGAGTTTCTGCATCTCTGTAAGAACCCATGTCTCACATCCATAAAGCAACACAGATACGCATGTTGCATTGAATAACTGCATTTTAAAGTTGATAGTTGGTCTGGCGGCTCTCAAGATCGGTCTAAGATTGTTGAAGTTTGTTGTACTTCACTTGCTGAATGGGAATGAGAAAGATTTTCACATTGTTCACACTGTGCGCTGTGGTGTGTTAATATATGACAAATTATATTACAATAGGTCACATTACATTACAATAGCGTAGCATTTTAAATGGGAAACAAAACATCATGCACTCTAAACAATATCTCTGCTGGAATTCGTTTCAGTGTTAAGCTCAGTATTTCAAACACTGCAGCAGAATGTGTATAAGTGCTGTAGTCAAAACCACTGAGGATTTGTTAGTGTACTTGGGCCTAGATAGCTCCCAGAGGAAAGGAAAATTCAAAAAATCTTTGTCCAGCCTATTTCTCCTAGACCTAACTTCAGCTTAGTTTAACATCAATACGAGATTCTGACTATTTTCTCACTCTTCTTAAATTCTGCTCCTAAGAAAGAGTCTTGATCTAATCTCAGTCCGATCCGAGTTTAAGATCTAAAAATGCTTTTTCTTTTCTCTTACTGCTCTGATCTTTATTTGTCTCAAAAAATCAGATCTTGAGATAAACCATAAGATCCAAAAGGGTGTCTATAAATGAGCCTGTACAACATCTGAAATTTGCCTCAATGATCAAGTCTTAAAGTCTCTTCCAAAGTCTCAATGTCTCTACCAAAGTAGGACAGTTTTGAGATCCATAAGGAGAAGATTCTTAAAGAGAGGAAACCTGAGAAGTCTATGAGGACAGCAAAAAACTATCCCTATTTCTCCTAAAGGTTGGGTTTAGGGGAAACAAGCCAGACTTTAATAACCTCCAAGTAAGAAGTTGATTTATTTCTGATGAGACAATGAAAAGAGGCAAAATCTTCCTCTGGGATGGCCTAATTTATTTGGGTTTTTTGACATTGATCACATACTAATAATGTGCATAATGCAATGAAAGGCTATAGGTGAGCAAATGTCTGTGATCTATTTGTTAATGGGCTTTGTAGTCTGAAACAGGGGTCAACTTGTTAGCTGAGGCTATTTGGTAAATCCATTGCTAATGTTAGCTGGTTAGCTAGTTTGCTGGCATGACCAATTTTCTCCAGGATCAATAAAGTTTTCTGATTCTGGCTTATTTTGTTGCATTGCACATTTGTAGGCAAAGTGCGGATAATCTGGTGTTTTAAGAGTTTTCCAGTGTATTTAAGCATGTTGTAGTCAGAAATACCAACAAAAATGCAGGTTGAGCCTTTTAGTTTAAATGCACTAGTTAACTTATTGGTTAGCCCATGCATCTTCTTAATGTTTCCCGCTATTGCAGTACCACAGCTAGTGGTTTCCGATGCAAGCAGTCACCTGCGGCCTTCTTGGTGGCTGTCAAAATAAGCTAAAATTTGAAAAATTGAGAAAGGACTGCCAAAAAGCCCTTTCCCCTGGTGTGATAAAAGGATAAATCAGATCATCCATCACTTGTCCCAGGCTGTGCTACTTGCACAGGTGAGGTGTTGCGAGAGCAGGGAACTGTGGGAGTTGTAGTGTGCTGTGTGTTGGTTGACGTTGTGGGTGAAAGCTGGGAGCAGCTGCAACGGGGCTTCAGCACAGCTGCGGAGGAAGATAACGGTGGCAAAGAAACATCGGCATGTGGGATCCTCTACAGGCTCTTATCGCACACGTACACACACACACACACACAAACACAAACAACAACACACATACAAAAAAGGGGGACATACAGAGAG
>JBBJLS010127309.1:0-17112 GCA_037577275.1 Bryconaethiops microstoma | reverse complement strand
GCTGGTGAGGAGAACACAGGTTCGGTTCCAGATTCCTCCTCGGTTCCTCCAGCCGTTGTTTGGATTGTGAAACTCCAGTAGCAGCTCCTGATTTAATTTAATGAAGGACTGATCGAGCCGAACCAGGTTTCTGATGAAACTACAGTAATACTGGACTCCCACAAAAACTAACATCATTATTTACTTTAGAATGTTATTTGTATGTATTATATTTAGTATATTAGATTTATTTTTCATCTTTAGTTAAAGTAATGTGAAAAAACACTCACTGCTCATCCACAGTTTATATATATTCTTCACCTCTCTTTCAGGTTTCTAATTCAGCACGTTTGTCAGAAAGTCATGAACTCTACAAAGGAAGCCAGGTGACAGTCAAAGAGGAGGGGAAGAGCTCTGATGACTCAGGCGCTTATTCTATTGGACATCACGTGTGAGTGACTCGGGGATGGACAGAGTACTATACATAACTCAATGATGAGCTATACACATACTACCATTCAGAGAAATGAAGGTATACAGATAACTAAAATACATTAAAATACTGAATTAAACTTCTAAGAATGTCTTGATGAATAATTTGTAATATTTAAACCCACATTCATGTCCAAATTATCTATTGTATATAAAATAACAAAAAAGGCTAATATGGCAAGTGATTCCAAACTCATGTCTGTTGTATTTAGCATAATAACCCTGTTGGAACAAAATCTTTGCACCTTTATTGTAACAAGATCTTAAACTCTGGACAGTTTCTATTGGTCTTTTTGTTATGAAAATTTTAGTGTTAATGGCAGCTGGCAAATAACAGAAAACATAAATGTTTTGTTCAGATGGCCACGTAAACATTATGTCTATATGATGGAACCAGTTTGTATGAAGGAGACGAGTACTGTGTGGTTTCTGTTCATATCTCCCTTACAGAGACTGTTCATCTAAATCATATTACATAATATGTATGGTCACACATTGTACTTTCACTTTGAGTGTTTCTACTTCGGGGCAGCTGGCGGATGAGTGGTTAGGGAGCTGCCCCTGGAAACAGGTCATGGGTTCAAATCCCAGGACTGCTAGTGGCACCACTGAGGTACCCTTGAGCAAAGTACCATCCCCACACACTGCAACCCGGGTGCTGTGTTCCTGGCTGCCCGCTGCTTCACTTGGTGAATGGGTTTAATGAAAATAAGTTGTTGTTCAATCTGTGTGTTTTGTTGTGTGTTCAAATATTACAAATTGACACTTTGCTTCACTTGGATATTTTGTTTTTTGTCCAACCCTGGAGTGACCGGAGGGAGTGACATCTCCAAAACTACTTAAAACACTCTGACCGTGACACACTCACCTCTCAGGACGAAGGCAACACTGCAGTCGCCTACAAATCGTGCAGTACACATTCCAACCAACAGACACACCCTATTATATAAAAACGAATTATAATTCTATTGTTAACCTTACCACAGTAATCTTTTCTCATCAACAGTGGAATGATCTCAAAGGCACAAACTGAATGTCTATGGAAATGTACAATAATTACAATCAGATCAAGAAAAAAGGAAAATCTTATACTTTATTAAGTATATAATGTCGTAAACCAAATGATGGTACAAAGATCAGTGAAAAAGGTTCTTTAGCCAACCAAATTGGTTCTATGGTATCACTTCTATTTGTTTCTATTTCAACATATTTGGCCACTTTAACATATTATAGCAGAAATTTCTTTCACAACACTCTTATCCCTGGAGAATCAAAACTCTCTGCATGTTTGAAATTCCTACAAGTGTGGCCTGGCTTCCATTAACATTTTTGGTAAACAGTATTTTACATAATATTCATTTAAAAATACAATCAAAGGAATTTACTGACTATTTACACATTCCTCAGAAAAAAAACAAACATGTATAGTCTAACAGGGTCGAAAAGATCTACAAGTTCAAGCATCTAAATATTACACTGTTTTCCCCCAAACAAGATGTTTGTTCATTTTTCTTTGTCATAAGTAAAGAGTTACTCTTCAAATGCTCTTCTAACAGTTCCTTTACATAAAGCCATGGTAATAAACTGCTGTTTTGTCTCTCTTGCTCTCTCACTGTGAGTTATTCCAAACCTGCCCCTTGTACATTAAGGCTCAGTCCTTCTTACCACTTTCTCTTTATCTGTGTGGCTCTGTAGGGAGTCAATCTTCCGTTCACAGTTCACTGACAGAGCCTTCACACTACTGCTCTGGGGGGCTTTATGCAGGGTGGTCATAGGCTCATGTGTGCCAAGTCAAGTCCCATTCCAACAATCTGCGTTGGCAATGGAGCACCTGTGTCAGCAGTGGGTGCACCATTAGAATTCACTAACTGGTGCCTGGATACTTTTGGACATATAGCTGTAAATATAGTGGATAGTAGTGAGTTTTTAATGACCCGCAGCTGCCTCACCTGTAATGAGAGTCTACCTGCTCAGACTAACCTGCAAAACTATGTTAATCAACAACCCAGCTCCACGTGCAAGGTTTCTAAAAGTAATAAGATGACCTAACCTGCTTGACTGGGCCTACCCGCACATCATCAGTGGTTAAATGGGTGTTATTTTTACCTTCAAGATCCTTCATCGCAGCACAGTTTCTGGACACACCATTATTTAAGCTGGATCATGTCTTTGAACTTTTTAACTTTGTAGGTGTGCTTGACTTTCGTGGAAATTTAAGTTTGGGCCTCCTCTTGGTCTTGGTCCTCAGTGCTAGAATCCAGTTTGGAACTGAGTGTCGGGACTGCGGCTGTTCTTGACCGTCATCATCATCACCGGCTTCACCTTCTTCATCATCATCATCATCATCATCATCACTGTCATTCTCATCATTTTCAGACAGTATAAGGGGTGGCAGAAACAACACTTCCTCTGCAAACCGTACTCGTCGAGTGTTCTCAAGCCTCCTCTAAAAAAAATAAAATAAAATTTTTAAAAAAGGGGGGGAGGGGGGGGGCAGGGTGGACATTTAGATCATACATACAAGTAAACTGAAAAACTTACACTGAGTAGCCAGGTTATTAGAAACACCTACCACAGACAGTATGGGGAAACAAGTATTTATACTCTTTCGTTATTTTATATACTGTCAGTGGATATATGGTGAAGTACAGTGAAGTATGGTGGTGGAAGCATCTTATGGGGCTTTTTGCAAACAGTCCTGGGGCGTTATACATTATCCAAGAAAATCTTATCAGCTTAATCTAGGAAGAAAATGGACATTTCAAAAAAGAATAAAAGTACCAAACATGCGGCCCAAATAACTCATTTTTAAAAAGGCTGAAGGTGCTTTTGTGGCCTAGACAGTCGCCTGACCTGAATCCCACTATAGATTAATTTTCAAACTGCAAGTCCAACAGCGCGACACTCAGGAAATTTATAGTTTGCAAAATGAAATGGGACGAAATTGAACCGCAAAGCTATAAAAAGTAAATTACTTTTCACTACAGATGGCTGAAACCCGTAATCACCAAGAGCAGCTTTACAATTAATAAAACAGTAATGTAGTGAAACTGTGGTTTTCACTACATTTTCTCTCATTTTTAAAAAGGTTTCAGAGCACGTTACTTTTTCCTTATGAATACATACTTTAACTTTGTAAAAAAAAAAAAAAAAAAAGACACTATGGGTCAGTTTCCTGGAAAGGGATTAAGCCCAGTCCTGGATTATGTAGTGCTGTGAATGGTGATTTTCCATTCAAAAAGGAAAGGGTAGTCCAAGACTATGCTTAACCCCTGACGGAAACCGACCCTGTGTGTATACATTTGAAGTGGATTTCTGCACTGGATAAATAAGTTACTGACAAAAACAAACGTGTCTGAATATATTTGGGTGGTGGACTGTTCTAGTGGAATGCTAGTGGGTGTCACAGTGGTCTGAGTGTATCAAGCACTGTGTGTATGTATAAAAACATTATGGATAATGTACATGTTTTATGCACCAGTGTATAAAAGGCCAGTCCCAATGTATGTAAAATACTGTGCCCCTGTTGTCGTCCTCCTTACCTTTTTGACTACAGTTTCTGTAGATGCAGACGACTCAGAATCCTGGGAAATGGAGTACTGGAGAGAGGAGATGGAGGATGAAGGAGAAAGGCTTGGAACTGGCCGCACAGGATGGAGGTGTATCGCGGCATTATCTCTCCAGTTTTGCACCTGTTCTGTCTCTGGGCTGCCTAGGTCACTGGAACCTCTCCTGAGTGTGCAGTGTCCTCTCTTACGGCTCAGAGGTCCGTGCATTTGCAGAGAGGACCTGTCGTTCGGCTGAGAAAATGAGATAAACAGTAAATATGATACATGGAAAATGAATGTTGGTTGTAGTAATACAATGAATAAAAGCATTTTGAAAAATGAACCTGCATCTTCAGTAAATAAGCTCAAGCAAGGCACTGTTTTAAAAAAATCAATCATTTATATGAACATCTTGCCAAGATGCCCTCTAAGACCCAATTAGTCATTCTAAAAAATGACTAATAAAGATGCCCTCTAAGACCCAATTAGTCATTCATCTAAACCTGAATGATTTCTACAAAAAAACTGCTCAAGATCCTTCAACAGTATTTACTCTGCAATCATTTTGCTTTATAGGGTTTGCAGTCATTCAAAGACCCTGTGTTTCCCTTTCACTTTCGTTTCTTATACTCATGTTCTTTGACATGCCGTACTACCATGCCTTTAAGACGTAAGGTCCCTTTCCCACTCACACTTCAGTTATTAATTCACAAAAAGTCATGAAAATAGTGTTGCGCTCAAAGAAAATCATTTTTAAAAAAAACCCAAAACAGTATGGCATCTGTGATGTTCAGTGAAGTGAACTCTGACATATTTATTTGTTCTATAATGACAATCAGCATTACTGGCTAGTGTAAACCTTACAGGCCAGTTTCTAGAACAGATTAAGATCACCCTAGACTAAAAAAAAAAAAAAAAAAGTTTCCAATGGTGATCCCCAGTGGTTTAAACACCAGCAATGTGTTTGACTGATCTTCTGTGAAATTATCTACACATTCTCTAGAATTTAAAGATGCATTTTTTTCTGCAAATTAAGTACATGATTGCAATTTATAAATATATAAAAATACATTCTGAAAACATCTAAATTTGAATTATTTGTGATTAACTTATCGAATAGTCTTCAGCATCTACAGGGTTTCATCTTTCTATTACTAAAAAGCTACATCATATTAAATTCAGCAAAATCACTTTCATATAATGTTCAGGATCCTTCAACAGTATTCTCTCTGCACTCATTTCGCTTTATGGGGTTGGCATTCATTCAAAAACCTGTTTCCCTTTCTTTGTTTGTTCATGTTCCTCTGCATGCACATAATGCCATGCATGCCCATAAGACATAGGGTCCCTTTCCTCTCTCTTACACTTATTAGTACACAAAATGTCATGAAAGGTCAAAATGTTAAAAGTATTCCTATTTGGGACTGTACAAGTCCATCCAAACATAAATAACTGTGTAATAATTACTGGCCTTCTTTGGCTTTTAAACGATTCATCGCTACCAATTAGTTGAAACGTATTCACTTATTTTATATTTAGAAATGAATACTTCCGTCAAATGACACTAGATTTTACTTTCAGGGCCGTTATATATCAATTTAATCTTATAAGATGAAATCAGAAGGAATTCATAATGGAGTGTTTTTGTACCTTCACATTTTCCATTTCTGGAGCATATTCAGAATTTTTTGGGGGGCATTTTTGGTTAATTTCTTAACAGTACCTCACTATATAGTGCCAAATGTCCTGCATTACTCCAAGCTTTACCTTAAGATATGATAAGTCCAAAAGGGGGAGAAATTCAGGCTTTGTGTGGTTTGAATCAGACAGTTGAGAATGGTTGAGATTTTGTTCACTGGACAGCGACTGATGAACACTTGCTTGTGTTTTTGTCTTTGGTTGATAGTTTTGATGCATGTCCGGTAAGTGGGCTTGGTATTTTGGTTGGTCATTGTTTTCTGATGGGCTGACACTCAGGTCCATGCTCTGCAATTGGTCTGAATCCAAGTCAAAGAGTTCTGACTGGTCCTTGAACAATTCGAAGCTTTGAAAGAAAGGTAGACTGAATGCTGACGTTTTTGTCTGGTTGAAAGTATCGTCAGCGATGTTCATGTCTTGCTGATAACTTTCAGGGTTCATTCTCTCTGTGGTCTCTTCAAGATCTAGTTGGTTGCTCACAGTCAGCCCCCTGTGAGGTGTCTGGCTCATGCTGGTGTCTGGTGTGATGCAGGTGGTCTCTAGTTGGCGGTCAGTACTGGATGGGAAGAGCTTTGCCCACTCCATCCCGGAGAAAATCTCGTCCATCAGATTAAAAGAGCCAAACGAAAATAATGTTTCACTGAAAGAAAAGCAGAGGATTAGGAATAAAAATAACATTACTGAATCCGTAATGATGTTCAGTAAAGTGAATTTTAACTGTATCTGCTTGTTCTATAATAAACCTCAGCGTTATTCACTAGTGTAAGACTTACAGGCCAGTTTTCAGGACCCAGATTTAAGACTGAGCCCAGACTAAAAAAAAGAGTTTTCAATGGTGATTCACCATTGACTTTCTAATTTAGTCCAATACTAGACTTATCTGTCTATCTACACTACCAGTCAAATGTTTCTGCACCCCACCTATCCATTTACCTCACAAACTACAGATTTTCTGAAACACAAAATGGGAGAAATAAGTTTGAGTAAAGTAGATAAGTATAAATGTAAGTATAATTTTATATTTTAAACACAAATCTGAAATTTTCTAGAACACAAATCTAAAAGTAAACAACTTAAACAAGGAGCCCCGCAAGTTAGAGATAAATATGTAAGCGAATAAAATTTGAGGTTTGAATATGTATTTATATAAATGTAGCAGTGTGTACTATGTGCAAATGGAATGTTAAAGTGCATTGTGCCATATTAGCACAGCAATGTAAACCAGAGCAACGCAAGCAGAGTAATGTAAACAGTGTAATGCAAACAGAGTGACCAGAGTAATAAGAAGTATGTACAGTGTAGCAGCATGTGATTTAATAATTAACAGATATGATATATGACAGTGAATGTTCTCCCTTTCTGTTTCTCTCTATACCTTTCTCTTGTTCTTTCTCTCTGTATCCCTCTCTTTCTTCACCCTTTCTCTTTCTTACTCTATCAGTCTCTTTGTTTCTTTCTTTTTCTCTGTATCTCTCTCTTTCTTCCCCCCCTTCTCTCTCTCTCTCCCCAACTGTCACTCACACATTCGCATAAATGTTCTGAGGGTGTGTTGGTTTCAGCACAGAGAGTGACAGAGGCATTCCTGAAGATGGCAGCTGAGGTATGATAACTACGTCTGATTCATATTTCAACAGAATGCTGTATGTGTTTACCTCATGTGATCCAGAGGGCTGGGAGGGGCTTCATCCGGCTCACTGTTGATCGGCTGGTGTTGCTCGATCTTCTCCTCCTCAATAAACGCAGCAGTTGTGTTGTTTTCAGTGGGTTGTGTAGGGGCTGGACAGTGGTTGCTCTAAATAAAAGAGTACACTGACTAAAAAAGGGTCTTTAATGTAATATTTTGTTAACACTCAAACCAAAGCATTATTAACATCATTTATTTCAAGCCCAGCACATTTGTGTACTGTAACGACTTTAGCTCACCTTTAATTCATCTTTTTGCGTTATTATATCATTATGCACCAGAAGTTGAAGATCAATAATATTAACAAATAGCATGTTTCACCTCCCAACAACTCCAACTATCATCAGTGAGAACAGAGACCCTCCCTGATACTGTGTTTCACGTAGAAATATGTTCTTAGAAGGAAAATGCTACAGTTTTCTAAATCACAGCCCATTCTCTGATTAAGGCTTTAACTCAAAGATGTTTTAAGCATGCTGAGAAACACTCAGTGTCCTTAAAACATAACATTTTTATCCCAAAATGGCTTCATCCTAAATATTCTAAATGTATTCAACTGACAGATAAATTGACCTCTATATATTTATTGACATTCCTTGATGTCGTGGGAAAAGTACATGTTGAATGGGCCAATAGAAATGGTTTTCTTAAAGAAAGTATTTTGGAGTTACAAGGATTTCTACACTATAAGCCAGAAGCTCGGGCTTATAAAACCGAAATAAATAAAACCCAAAACATTTTCAAGCATCCAAACAGTTCTGCCTCATTTACTGGACGCTCATTTTGAACTTGTCCAGCTCATCTCATGCAGCTCAAATGGGGGAAAGATCAGGAGACTGGGGAGAACAAGACATCATTCTCAAAATGTTTTGCTTTTATTTGGGCTGGATATAATTTTAAAACAATTCTGATAAATGCTTGGGATCATTATCGTGTTGAAGAAATTTTGTCCAAAAGATATAAACCAGAAGGAATTGCGCGATGTTGAAGAACTGAATATTATTTTCATGATCCAACACAAAGTGCACTAAAGACAGACCCGATGTGTCTCTTCAAAACAGTTTGAGCCTCTGTGTATAAAAACTGTGTTACTACAAAATATAAATTATTGAAAATCATTCATTTACATTTGTCTTAGATATTTCTGGCCCGTGGTGTAAATTTGCCACCTTTAAATTTACATGGTGCACATGATGGAGATGATCACAGATTATAGTACAAAAAACCCTATTAACAGTATAAAAATTGGGAAAACTCACTTTGGCCTCTTCCGTCGGTTCTTGTTTTTGTTCTCTTTCTTTTTCATCTCTTTCTTTCTTGTGACTCTCCCTCCATCTCTCCTTCACCTTCTGAGTCCATCTCTTCTTTACGGGATCACCCCATTTCCTCTTACTGGTCCTTGCGGTGCGAGTTCGAGTAATTTGTTCAGTAACATTGATCTCGTCCCCTACACACACACCCTGGGTCCACACACCGCTTTGGCCAATGTGTTCCTCTGGCGCTTTCCAGCCCAGGATGGGTGACGCGGGCAGCAGGGTTGAAAGGATGGAGCCATTTTCTGTCGTATTGGATGTAATGCTGCCGCTGCAATCACTTGCCTTCCTTCGTGAAAAATTTAGCTGCTTTCTCTCCCATCTGGACATCTCACCGCTGTCGATGGGAGAAATGACACTCTGTGGTCCATGGCTGTTCATATAATCCCCTCCTGGCATAGCCGAGATGCCTTCATGAGATCTACTGGATGACTGGACACTCCATGGACTGTCCAAGCGGGTCCAAATAGAGGGAGATTTTCGTTGCTGCTTGTCCATGGAATTACCAAACTTGTACATCACAGCTTCAGATGAACTTTCTGCAGACTTGCCATCCAACTTGGCCGGAGAAGATGCATGCTCTTGCGTGGGTATTTCTCCCCTTTCAGCATGGGTTTGGAGCTTCAGTCTTTGAAGCATAGACTGCAGGAGGACCTGAGTGTCCGAAACGGGGCTAGGTTTGGCCATTATGAAAGTGAAAGATTGGCTGACATTACGCACACTCACTAAAGGCCGTCACCACCACCCAAAACTGATGAGGGTTTTCAATTTGTGCCCTCATCCACACATAGAAAGTCAAAATTTAATTACCTCATGTTTTGAAGCTCAACAGAAGTGTGTTTTCTTTGTGTCTCCCATATGTTCAAGTCATGTTAAGCATATTCACCTCTGTTTTACAGGTATTATCCTAAAAACCAGCCCACTCTATGGCTTCAGGGTAAAAGGTGCCTCCATAGCATTGAAATCCACCCTGATTTTTGGTTCCTCAGAGAAGTTCCTTGTTTTACCTGTATGAAGGATCCGAGCAAGCCCAAGAAAGGTTAGTGATGAAGGGACTCAGGACGGGGAAAGGCCGAGCCAGGCAGTGAGGTGTGTTCACCAATGACAGACAGACCCAGACAGACGAGAAAGACAAGTGTGTCGAGTTGACATCACTCCTTCTCCAACGTCATCTTTTCATCTCTCAATTTCTGTTTCTCCAATCCACTGTCACTGCAAATACAGACCCTGCCTGTAGCAGTAAAAGCTGATGATTGGCACTTTCATCAGACTCCTCAGCTCCAGGATCTTTTGCTAAGATGTTAAAGGGATTTGAAAGTCTTGTCACTTGCTTTATTTTGACTCAAAAGGAGTCAAACCCTAAAATTACACCAAATGACAAACAGCACCTGAGAGGGACAACTACAATAAAAGCAGTCCCGTTTCACAAAATAGTTAGATTCTAACAGGAAAATCTTATTTACCAGTTGATGTGTCCGACGTTATTGGACCTCATCATGTCATATGATAATATTTATACTTGTAATATTTGCATATGTTTCATATTTATAATTTTGATCCAGAAAAAACTAAAAATAATAATTTACTAAGTAGTACAGCTAAGACTACTCTGACAAACAATAAACATACTTAGAGTTTAATGATAAATTATATCACTGATAATGTGTCAAGGCACATGTGTGTGTGTGTGTGAGACAGAGAGAGAGAGAGAGTGAGAAATAAAGAATGTGTGTGTGTGGGTGTGCGTGTGTAAAGAACGTGGGCGAGTGGAGATAACTTGTCTGAAAAAAGTTATCATCTCTCCCACTGACACAAACAAACATTATTGTGCTCTTTTACTTGTTTTCTTATTACACCAGTTTGCAATTAGTCACTTGATAATATTTCGTACGCATAATATTTTTGTTCAAAACATGTCTAAAAACATTACATTTAAAACTATAATAAAATATAGAAATATATGGGTACTCACCAATAATGAATGATCTTGATTGAAGACAATGACAACGATGATGTATTAGCTGAGCAGTACGATGAAGGTATAATGAAGATAACTGCACAGCAGAGGATTTACAGTTTATCGGGCACTTTAGGAGGTGTCGTATCTTATGACCGGTCTTCTTCAGGCACTTTAGGAGGAATCTATCTTATGACAGGTCTTCTTCTGGGGGGGGGGTTCGTGCTGGCTTTTCTTGTTATGTCTGAGGAACATTGTGGTGGAAAGTTGCTGTCATTGTTTCTTTACAGTGGCAAGGAGGGTTTTATAGGTCTGAATGGCAGCATCGATGCCATTATTAACTTTGAGAGCCCGAACCATATAGGGATCCCATGCTTCAATCATCTCTTGCAACTCCTTTGCTGACCTAATAATTTGGAACAGTCGTTCCAATGTCAGGCCCTGGTCCTCCTCCTCATCTTGCTCTGGATCTGTCGCGTCCTCCTCCTCTTCACTGGCAGACTTCGTTAACTCCAACAAATCCTCGTCCGTCAGGGGTTCAGAGTGGGCATCGATGAGCTTGTTAACCTCATCTTGAGTGATGTCATCAAAACCTTCGCCACCAAGTATCTTTGCCAGTCTCACGGCCTTGTCGACAGCCTTATGCTGAATTTCTTCAGGTGAGAAGCCCTTGTAGTCATGGACACACTCTGGCCACAGCTTCTTCCAGCATGCGTTGAAGGTCTCCTTTTTCATGTCCTTAAGAGCAGCTTGGATGACTGACAGGCACGTTGCGATCGTAAAGTTACGCCAGTGACCCTTTAATGTAAAATTCTCGTCCGTGTCCATTGCATCCACAAGGTATTGGAGAGAATTCCTGGTATAAAGAGCCTTGAAGGCACGGATCACGCCTTGGTCCATAGGTTGGATGAGGGAGGTGGTGTTGCCAGGAAGGAACTCAACCTGAACTCCCTCGTAATACAAATCCAAGGGGTGGCTGCCAGCATTCTCCATAATGAGCAACACCTTGAAGTCCATGCCTAAATCGTGGAGATATTCCTTGGCTTGAGGGACGAAGCACTGATGAAACCAGTTGGAAATGAGCATTTTGGTAATCCAGGCCTTAGGGTTATGCATCCAGTGGACAGGCAGCAGATTTTTATTTTTGTTTTTGAGGGCCCTAGGGTTCGCTGATTTATAGATCAGGCCTGGTTTTAACATGTAACCAGCAGCATTACCACACATAATGAGCGTCACTCTGTCCTTCTGTGCCTTAAACCCTGGAGCTTTGGCTTCATCCTTCGTGATGTAAGTTCTGGGCGGCATCTTCTTCCAGAACAAACCAGTCTCATGCATGTTAAAAACTTGTTCGGGCTTGTATCCCTTCTCCTCTATGATGTCCCTGAAGGTCTCGGAGAACTTCTCCACGGCTTCTATGTCGGCAGATGCTGCCTCTCCATGTGGAGAAATAATTTTAATATCAAAAAGTTCCTGAAAACTATCAAACCATCCCTTACTGGCTTGAAAATCTTCCGGCTCCGGTGCTGTTGATGGTCCTGGTTGCGGTTCTTTGGGCTTGTGTCCATTCTGCTCTATGATGTGCCTCAAGGTCTCGGAGTACTTCTCCGCGGCTTCTATGTCGGCAGATGTTGCCTGTCCACGTAGAGAAATGCTTTTAATATTGAATCGTTTCTGAAAACGATCAAACCATCCCTTACTGGCTTGAAAATCTTCGGGCTCCGGTGCTGTTGATGGTCCTGGTTGTGATTCTTCGGTACTTTCTGCATCGACTCCTGTAGCGAACTGCTGGTACAATATCCGTGCTTTATCACGGATGATGTTACCGTCCAAAGGGATGTTGTTCTTCCTGCAGTCGGTGATCCACAATGCCAAGGCAGATTCCATCCTGACGATATTCTTATTTCGTACGGTCGATACCTTTTTGGCACTATTACACAAACTTACTGCTACTGTACTCCTGATTGCTGTCTCGTTCTTCTTTATGTAGCGTACGGTGCTCTCGTTCATGCCATAATGGCGCGCTACAGCGGCATAACTTTTTCCTTCCCGGAGCATATCCAGCAATTCAACCTTCTCCTGGAGGGTCTTACACTTCCTGGAGTGTCTTACACTTCGCTTAGGTTCAATGCCAGAAGCCTTAGGAGGTGCAGGGCGTTTGGGCGGCATCTTAGGGCTTTAATAAAAATAAAAATAAAACCAAGAGAACACTCAAGCTAGCTCCATGCGAGTAACTGTTATGATCCGGGAACGCTGGACTGCATGTGCCAGAGAGCCGTCACAGGGCAGCAGCCAATCATCAGCAAAAACAAATGAACAACGCGCTCGGATTGGCTACTTTCAAACCTCCCGCCTCTCCGTACAGGAGTATTACACCTTTTTCTACTGAAGGAAAAAACTTACAAACATGCCCGGACAAGCAAAAATTAGCAAAACGAACAAATGAGAGTAATAAAAATGAAGAAAAAAAACCCCATAAATAAATAAGTTAATTAAAAAATTAAATTAAAAGGAAAAGGAGGGGCCTAGAGATTCTTGGCGAGATCAAGTTTCTCTACCAAGTTGCTCAGCTTCAAAGCATTCTCTTCCATCAGTTTCGATTAAGAAAAATAATAGCATAGATCTTTGTGGAAGATGTAAGAGTTTGGCAGAGCTTTTAGCCATCTACTCTTGTGTAGAAAAATCTTCCCAAGAATAATGATTGTGTTTACTGCCAAGTCGTACAATTATTTTTCAGAAAAATGCCAAATATCACATTTTCTTTAGTAAATTCACATAAATTGTAAATTTTAGGATCTTACCAAAAAGTGCAGGCAAAAATAAAAAGAACTCCGTGAGGTCCCGTCGCAGTTTTATGACGCGATGCTCTGTGATTGGTCCCAGAGAGTAGCGCGCCACTCTAGTGTACACAGAGCAATGAGAGGAGAATTAGTATTATTAGTAAACATAAACAGCATTTCACCATGCTGTGTTTACTCGCAAGTATTGTCTGTTCCTGATAATAAGGGTATTGACATGTGAGCAGATGTAAAACGGTCATTATTTCGTCCTCTCGTCTGGTTAAGCTAGTTTTATGGTGTTTATTTGTTTATCTGGATTTATGGTGTTTATTTGTTTATCTGGATTTATGAGGCTGGGTCTCAGGCTTCGTCCACTTGGTGTTTATTCCTCGTCCTCTGTTGTACAGCAGCTGCAGGATGGACTGCGTTACAACAGGGGGGAATGTAAAAGGTGAGTTAGTGTACTTGTGACAGGTTCTGGATTCCACTGTAGATATGTGATATTTCAACAACTGATTAGAGAAGATAACACTTTATTTGTCCCACAGGTAGGAAATGTGCATTGTGACAGCAACAAAGTGGAAGTAGAAGCAGCATAACCAATAGAAAACACGCTATACAGCACAACAGTATAATATAAAAAGTACACTATACAAATATTACATAAATCGAAAAAATATGTACACCGTGGATTTATACACTATACGGACAAAAGTATTCGGAGACCTGACCACTCCACCAACTTTAATGGCATTGCATTCAAATCCATAGACTTTAATACGGAGTTGGTTCCTACTTTGCAGCTATAACAACTTCCATTCTTCTTGGAAGTCTTTCCAAAAGATTTTGGAGTTTCTTTGGAAATTTATGCCCATTCATTCTGTAGAGCATTTATGAGCTCAGGCACTGATGTTAGATAAGAAGACCTGGCTCACAATCTCCGTTCCAGTTCATCCCAAAGGTGCTGGATAGGGTTGAGGTCAGGACTCTGTGTGGCCAGTCAAGTTCTTCCACACTGAACTCATCCAGCCACGTCTTTGTGCTTTGTGCACTGGGACACAATCATGCTGGAGCAGAAAAGGTTCTTCCCCAAACTGTGTCCACAAAGTTGGAAGCACGGCATCGTTCAGAATGTCTTGGTCTGCTGAAGCATTAAGATTGTCCTTCACTGGAAGTAAGGGGCCTAGCCCAAACCCTGAAAACCAACTGTGTCCCAATATTTTTGACCATATAGTGTATGTATGTACACACTGGAGTATTCTCAGGTGCCTAGTAGCAGATGCACCCCATATTAGAGAGTCTGTGGACACTTTTTGGCACAAAGGGACCTTCATCACATCTATATTCTCATATCACTCATATCACAATATTTATTTATTTATTTATTTTGTTTAACAGATTAAGAATGATGGTTTGTGGGGCAGTGCTTTAAACTTATTTCCTGCAGTCTACTTGAAGTGCCATATAAACACATGTAGAGTTATGTGCCATTGCATCACATTTGACTAAATGATCGTAAAGTAAACTGCCCTGAGTTTGAAAATACAGATTATAAAGAAAGTGGGGCAGTGCTTTAAACTCAAAGAAAACTTATTTACTCCTATCTGCTACGAGTGCCATAAAAACCCATGCAGAGTTACATACCATTTAATAAAAAACCACCATAAACCAAACTGACTTAATATTTGTTATAATGCTATTTTATGATTGTCACCTTTATTAGATAAATTAAAATGTGTTTTCCATTATGCAAGTGTTATTTTTGCAATAATTCTGGATTTGTAATTAAACTTTTTACAAATATTCTACCTTCTTATTTTCACATCTTGTGTTGTTTTTCACTGCTTCTTCGAACAGTGTTGCATGTCATTATTGTGGTTCTCGCTTATCATTGCTTGTAATTTGTATTTTGCAGTGCTGGCAAAAGCAATACACTCCCTTTCAAGAATTGGAGATGAGCTTTACTTGGAGCCTGTTGAAGATGGGGTTAGTTTCTCTGTTTAGACATTGATAAGTGTGTAATCAGCAAATGTTACAGAAGCTAAAATGAAGACATGATGGCCTAGTTTCCTGCACAAGGTTTTACTCCAGTCCTGGTCCTCTCTCCCTTTCATGCATTCTCCAGGACCACAATTATTAGGCTTAATCATTGTCTAGTTGTTCATAAACATATGGTTACATTTATTTGCCTAGGATACTCTTTTTCTTGCATGTTTCTATGTAAACATTTGTGTATGCATACTAGTATGTTGTCATGTTTTGCAGCTAACTCTGCGAGCAGTGAACTCGTCCAGATCAGCCTTTGCCTGCTTCCTGCTCTCTCCACTCTTTTTCCAGCGATACCACGTCCCTTCTGATCAGGTTTTCCGCTGCAAAATGCCCATCAAGGTACCTCACTCTCCAGACTCATCTCACACTGTTGTACTCTAGTAGTATCCAACTTGTGGACAAATGATCTAAAGTTGGTGTAGATAGTTTTTGTAGTATACGATAGTATTTTTTGTCATGGCAAGTTAAATATCCTTGTCCACTACACCAGTTCCCCTCTCTCTCTATCTCATTCTCTCTATCTCTTTCTTTTTCTCTTTCTATCGCTTCCCTAACAATAAGACCTGGGTAACCAAAGTAGAAGAGAGTTGAACTAGTAGAAGAGAGCTTTTGGCGACAATGAGGAGTTGAGACTGGTACAGAGGGAGCTTAACTCTAAGATTGCAGAGGGAAAAGACTCCCACAGGAGGAAACTCCAAGAAAACAACACCAGGGAGGAGTGGAATGAAATGAGGGCCGTGAAACAAAAGAGAGGTGGCTTGAAACAAAAGAGAGGTGTTGGGATGGATGGGGACATGGAATGTGCAAACAACCTAAATCTGCACTTTAATAGGTTTGACTGCCCTACGTCTCCTCCCCCCACACTAAGCTCTTTTGACCTTCTCCATTCTCCTCCCCCTCTGCTGCTCACACAGCCTGTCTCTCTCTGTCCTTCTCTGATGTTGAGGTGGTTGAGGACTACAGGTCCCTGGGGTTACACTCTGACAGTAAACTGGACTGGTCCAGGAACACCGATGTTGTCTTTAAGTAAGGGCAGAGCCGGCTCTACCTACTGAGGAGGCTCAGGTCTTTCAGAGTGTTTAGGAAAATGCTGACTATGTTCTATCACTCTGTGGTAGAGAGTGTTGTGTTTTTTGCAGTTGTGCTGGGGCTGTGGGGTGAAGGCAGCTGATGCCAACGGGCTGAACAAGCAGATTAAAAAGGCTGGTTCTGTCCTGGGTGTCAGACTGGAGAACCTGGCGGAGGTATCTGAGAGGAGAATGCTGAAAAAGATTCTCAGGATCATGGATAGCCCCTGTCACCCCATACACGCCTCCATGATGCGCCGTCAGAGCTCACACAGCAAAAGACTAATCGCCTCCAAATGCAGAACAAAAAATCCTTTCTACCTGTGGAAATACTGTTTTTTTTTCAAAACCTCATTATTGTCTTATCTTTATTCCTCTTGTTGCACTGAGCATGTTTATGACAAACAAATTTCTCTTGGGATAAATAAGGTTTTTTTTAATCTTCTCTCTCTCGCTCTCGCTCTCGCTCTCGCTCTCGCTCTCTCTCTCTCTCTCTCTCTCTCTCTCTCTCTCTCTCTCTCTCTCTCTCTCTCTCTCTCTCTCTCTCT